>CAUYLG010022882.1:0-26781 GCA_963573385.1 Cacajao melanocephalus
GAGAGAAAGAAAGAGGAAGAGAAAGAGGGAGAGAGAATAGGATTCTTGTTCTATTGCCCAGGCTAGAATGCAGTCTAAAAATGGGTATTAAAAACCTCTTTTATGCCAATAATTGTGCTTAACAATGGAGACAGGAAGGAATAAGGGATGAAAATAAGAAACAAGCAGCCAACCAGTGTTTTATTTAAACCTGTGAAATGCTATGCAATTGCTGAGGAGTGATTTATGTTGATGTTTTATAGAAATTAAAGAGAGGTTAAGTAATTACTTGTAGTAAGCTGTGTCTTTTTTTTTTTTTTACCCTAAACAGCTCCCTTAAGAACTCTCACCTACCTGTACATCTATCATTAGGGTGTATGTGCCTTGATAAACCCATAGGGCAAGCACCACTTGATGGTAATGACTTGTTTTTTTAGATAGTAAGAAAGATTTCAGTCATATTTTGAATAATACAATGTTCATAGGTATAACTCTTCAAAACCCTGGAAAACACAGAGATTGTTCATAATGAAAACCATCCCTTTTTATATCTTGATATCAATTAATCTTCTATACTGTGCAAACACTCAAACTTGTCTAATTTTTCTCTAATGTCGCACATCTTAATGAAGTAAAATAAAGCCACCAAAATTTGTTTTATTTAATATATTACATGCTTCCATACTTTTGACACATAGCAAAAAAACAAAAAAGAAATATCACAGAGGCAGCTAGCATCACAGAAAAGAGAAGTATTATTTGTAGAAAAATTCAGTAACCAGCTGATAGTAAGTTGCAAAGTGTGACCAGGACAACTATTGAGAAATGAAATATCTATATTAGTAATGTGATTACACTATAGACTGTTTTATATATGATTACTCATTTTTTTCCTACTGCTTTCATTAATGAAACCAGTAGAAGTAATCAAAGTTGAATCTGATAGGAAGTCAGATAACTCAGAATTTGTAATGGGAAATAAAGACTCTGTGTGAATTCATCTGTTCAGCTCAGCTCAGATCTACAAACAACTTAGAGCTGTTTGGCATTCTGTTCTCAATTTTGGCAGAGATTTGAAAGATTGAATGGAGATGAATTCTTAATGGCTTCCTAACATTTAGGGGGGTGCTTTTTCCAGAAAGATATTGAGACACAAGAATTACGAGAACAGAATGAGGGAAATGGGTACTTTGGGGCTTCTCCCTGTCAGGATGGAGACATAGGAAGTCAGTTCTTGGCAGACAT
Organism: Cacajao melanocephalus; assembly: GCA_963573385.1. Classification (NCBI taxonomy): domain Eukaryota; kingdom Metazoa; phylum Chordata; class Mammalia; order Primates; family Pitheciidae; genus Cacajao; species Cacajao melanocephalus. Next base: position 1,225 of record CAUYLG010022882.1, read on the forward strand.
GAGTCTGCGGTAGACTTAGATGAAAGCAAAAGTATTGCCAATAGATTCTTTTTTCTTTCTTGGATTTCAACTTTTATTGTAGCTATAGAGAGTACATGTGCATATTTGTTACATGAGAATATTGCATGATGGTGAGTTTTGGAGTATGGATCCTGTCACCCTGGAAGTGACATAGTACCTGATAGGTAGATTTTTAACTCACCTTCCTTCTCAACCCTCTAGTAGTCCATGGTGTCTATTGTTCCCATATTTATCTCCATGTGTGCTCAATGCCTGGCTCCCATTTATAAGTGAGAACATATAGTAATTGGTTTTCTGTTCCTGCATTAAGTTGTTTAGGATTATGGCCTCCAACTCCATACATGTTGCTGCAAAGGACAGGATTTTATCTTTTTTATGGCAGTGTAGTAGTCCATAGTATATTTGTACCACATTTTCTTTATCCAATCCACAGTTGAGGACATTCATGTCTTTGCTATTATGACTAGTGCTGTGATTAACATATGAGAGCATGTGTCTTTCTGGTAGAATGATTTATTTTCTTTTGGATATATACCCAGTAATGGGATTAATGGGTTGAATGATAGCTCTGTTTTAAATTCTTTGAAAATTTGCCAGAATGCTTTCTACAATGGCTGTACTAATTTCCACTGTAACCAGCAGCATATAAGCATTTTCTTTTCTCTGCAGCCTTGCCAACATCTGTTGTTTTTGACTTTTTAGTAATAGCTATTCTGATTGTTATGAGTTGATATCTCATCATGGTTTTGATTTGCATTTCTCTGATGATTAGTGATTCTGAGCATGTTTTCATATTTGTTGACCAGTTGTATGTCTTATTTTGAGAAATGTCTGTTCATGTTCTTTATCCATTTTTTTGATGAGATTATTTGGTTTTTGCTGGTTGACTTGTTTAAGTACCCTATAGATTCTGGATATTAGGCCTTTGTTGGATGAATCGTTTGTGTATATCTTCTCCCATTCTCTAAGTTGTCTGTTTTCTCTTTTGATAGTTTATTTTGCTGTGCATGACACCTTTAGTTTAATTAGGTTCTGCTTGTCTATTTTTTCTTTTGTTGCCATTGCTTTTGCTTAGACAAAAATTCCTTGCCAAGGCTGTTATCAAAAAGAGTATTTTCCAGGTTTTCTTCTAGGTTTTTATAGTTTGAGGTCTTACACTTAAATCTTTCATCTATTTTGAGTTAATTTTCGTATATACCAAAAGATAGGGGTCCAGCTTCTATTTTCTGCATATAATTAGCCAGTTATTCCAGCACAATTTATTGAACAGAGAGTCTTTTCCTCATTGTTTGTTTTTGATAGCCTTGTTGAAGCTCAGATTGTTGTAAGTGTGTAGCTTTTTCTGAGTTTTCTATTATGTTCCATTGGTATGCATGTCTGATTTTGTAACAGTACCAAGCTGTTTTAATTACTGTGACTTTATAGTATAGTTTGAAGTTGGGTGGTGTGATGCCTCTGGGTTTGTTCTTTTTGCTTAAGATTGCTCTGCCTATTCAGGCTCTTTTTTGATTCCATATGAATTTTAGAATAGTTTTCTCTAATTCTGTGAAAATGACATTGGTAGCTTGCTAGAAATAGCGTTGAATCTGTACATTTCTTTGGACATCATGCCACTTTAATGGTATTGAATTTTCCTATCCATGAACATGGAATGTTTTTTCATGTTTGTGTCACCTCTGATTTCTTTCACCAGTATTTTATAGCTGTCCCTGTAGAGATCTTTCATCGCCTTGGTTAACTATATTCCCAGGTATTTCATTTTCTTCATGGGTATTGTAAGTGGTACTGTGTTGTTGATTTCATTGTCAGCCTTGACATTATTGGTGTATAGAAATGCTACTGATTTTTACATATCAATTTTGTATCTTGGAAATTTACTAAAGTAGTTTATACATTTTAAGAGCCATTTGTTTTGAACAGAGATCACATTATAGGGGGCATCTTCTTGGAATGCTTTACACATTTAAAGATATATTTTCCTGAATCTTTTTGGTCTAAGATATATATTTTTTTTTTCTTTCTGATCAGTTTCAAATGGAAAGCACATTGATACTTTATGATATTTAGTCCTATGGTATGAATCTTTATGTGGCCACATTTTTTAATTTTAAAGAAGTAAAATATCATGTGCTAAATGAAACATCACCTGCCCAGTTTGTATATTTTGAGGAGTTATTTTAAAATAAGAATCAGCACCAATCATATATTCTATAATGAAAATATCTTTCCTTATGTAACCACATTTTTCCTTAAATCAGTTTAGTTCTCTTCTCCTGCAAGTCTCTATGCCAGTGCATTGGCTGGTTGCTTCTTTTAAATCCAGCTGCAGCTGTCTTTATCTGTGCTGTCCAATATGGAAATCACTAGCAACAGGAAGCTATTGAGCCCCTCAAATGTGACTAGTCTGAGTTGACTTGTGATATGAATATAAAACATACTGAATTTGAAGATGCAATATAGAAAAATAATGAAAACATCTCAACAAGATTTTTATATTAATTACATGTTGAAATGACAATATTTTAAATAGGTTGTGTTGAACCAAATATACTGTTAGAATGAACTTTACCTGTCCATTTTCATTTTTTTTTTAATGTGGCTACTAGAAAATTTGAAATTACACATGTAGCTCATGTAGCATATCTATTAGACAGTGCTACCCTGTATAGCTAGCAGTCAATATAGTTGCAAATCCAGTTTATATGTTTTATGCAGTCCACAGATGTTCTTTCACCAGGGAGAAAATACAAGGATCATATCAGGCAGAGTTGCTTGACCTCTAAACAATGTCCCTAATGTCAATAGTAGATGCCCAGAGATGATGAGTAATTAACTCTTATTCACACAGCCTGTGACAAAAGAAGGTATATCTGACTCCAAAGTAGTTACTTTTAATCATGTAACTGCACTGCCTTTCAGTGCATGAATTATGTACAACAAAGCCAGATGGCACATGGATTCTAAATTTGCAAAACATTTCATCTGCCTAGTAAAAAGTGTGAACAAGAAGAGGACATGATTAGTCACCCTTTAATATAAAAATGTTGAACTGCACTAGAGGTGCCCTTTTTCTCAAACACAGAACAAGAACCTTGACAAAAATATCTAGCTCAAATAAAGCTTGTGTTTTAATAGAATAACAAATCTATTAACCAAAATAATATAATGTAGTTTAAAAGCATGAAACTACAGATAAGTTACTGGTTTAAATATTTGTCTTTTCTTTCTATTATCAAAAACTTTGAAAAGTATTTCCATCTATATACATCTAAAATACTTATGCCTGCTCATAAGTACTATTGTGTAAATTTCATACAATTTTTTCTTCAAATGTGCCTTTTATGCCTGCCTTTTTTGTCTTCGAGAAATTCTACTAAAATTGACACAGAATGCATTATTTTTTTCTTTTCAGCCATGGAGTCCATCTGTTGTGATGTATAAAGTCAGGGCAATTAACAGAAAGCACTAGGATGAAATTTTATTGGACTGGAGGGACTATTTTGATGATTCTTTGAATAATTTGCTCTTTTGAACAAATATACCTGGCTTAATATAAATTAGCAGCCGGTCAGTGCATGACACAATAAAATCATAACATATTCCACCCACAAACTAACAGATTGTATTTTAGGTACTGAAAAAAAGGCACTCCAACTTACTAATTAATTTTTTTAATGTCAGAAAAAAATTAGCATCTTTTCTAAAGACTTTATTAAATGTGCTTTCAAAGTAAATAAAATTGATTTAAATATTCTAATAGAGAGAAGTATTTTTCTATATTGAAGAGAAAGTTCCTTCTGGAGTCCAAATTGTTTTCAATGGTTTTATGTAGATTGCCTTCATTCTCCATCTGTTCAATTCTCTGACACTAAATTATATTACCTCTAATATACAGGCCATTTTATACATATGTATTATGTATATAATATATGTATTAATTCTTATAGAGATAGTTAATATATATAGTTTGTATATTAATGATATACATATATAGTTAAACTATATAAACATTTTCAGTGTCTTGCTTTGAATAAAGTTAAACTATATGTATATAGTTTAACTATATCTACTCTATAAGAATTAATACATGAGCAACCATAAAAATGCTCCCTAGGAATGTATGACTGAATGCATACATAAATAAATGATTGAAACAAATGACATAAACAATAAGGAGTTTAGGTGTGGTGGCTCATTCGTGAAATTCCAGCACTTTAAGAAGTTGGGGGTGGAAGGACCACTTGAGGCCAGGATTTTTCAGACCAGTCTGGGCAACATAGTGTGTCCCTGTTTCTACAATAATAATAATAATAATAATAATTGTAATAATAATTAGCCAACCATGCTAACATGCACCCGTAGATCCTACTCAGGAAGTTTTGGCAGGAGGATCACTTGAGCCTAGGAGTTTGAAGTTATAGGGAGTTATGATAGTGTCAACTGCACTCTAGCATGGGAAATACAGCAAGATTCTATCTCTAAAAAAATTAAAAATTAAAAAAAAGAAAACAACATATGGAAGAAAAGTTTGAATTATGTTAAATAATTTTGCACTATAGAAAATCATCTCATAATTATTTTAAATAATTTTTTCTTCCAGCCCTTTGAGAGATCTATTTATTCCTAAGGTCTCACAAAAATATAACTTTTATAATCCAAGATATAAAATGATATGTTAAGCTCTAAATGTATTTAAATTTTAACTACTTTGCTGGGTGCAGTGGCTCACACCTGTGATTCCAGCTACTCGGGAGGCTGAGGTGGAAGGATCACTTGAAATCAAGAATTTGAGGCTACCCTGAAGTGATATAGTGAGACCTCCATCTCTAATAAATAAATAAAATTTTACCTACTTTTCCATATTCTGAGTTATGTTAGTATTTTTTCTGGTTTCAGATTGCCGTCTTCAGAAACCTGACCCAATCGTTGTTTCAAAGTGGCATAAAATGACCTAGCCTTCCAGCTCTACTGAATGGAGGTAAAGAAGCAAACTTGTTATTCCATATTGCTCATTATTCCGTTTTCTACTTTTTATTATTTTCAGATCATAGTGGATTTATTAAGAGTCTTTTTTTTAACATTGGACCTTTGGCTACTTTTTATCTTTGGGTTTTAGGGTGGGTGTGATTCATAGCTATGATAGGCAAATGGAGGCTCCATTCACCATACATAAGCATTGACCGGGTCAGGATGAAAATGGGAAGAATTTTCACCTTGGAGATACCAGCTCTTAAAAAACCTTTATACCTAGGTAAAATTGTCAAACTTCACATTAAACTTGGAACCCTAATAACTTTCATTCTAAGTTGATTAGAAACCTGAAAACACCTTGAATGAATGCACTTTTCCAAGGTTTCCAGGGTTTGTAAGGCCACAGAACGTAAAAAATTCCTGTCTTTCTCTATAAATTGGCTGTTCATAACTTTTGTCTATTTGCATTTTTTTCATTAAGAACAAATTTACATACTGTAAGTTTCAGATATTTTAATGTATAGTATTGTGAGTCTGGGGAAATGATCAGTCATATAACAATAACCACAACCAAGATATAGAATAGTTCCATCACCCCAGCAAATTTCCTCATGCAACTTTGTCATCATTCCATTTCTCCACACCAGCCCTTGGCAATTCTTGATCATTTTCCTGCCCTTATTGTTTTGTCTTTGTAAAACTGGCATATAAATGGAACCGAATGGTACGTAGTCCTTTGAATCTGGGTTTTTTTTCATTTAGCACTATGCATGTGCCATTAATCCATGTTCTTACGGATGTCAGTAGTTTGTTTCTTTTTGTTGTTTCTTTGTATCCCAATTCATGAATCTATCACTTATTATTAATCCATATTCTACTTGAAACACATCTGGGTTGTTTTCAGTTTTGGGTGATTACTGATAAAACCAATATAAACATTCATATACAGTTTTTTCTATGTGAACATGGGCTTTTATTTCTCTTGGCTAAATACGTAGAACTGGGATTGCCGGGTCATATAGTAAGTGTATGTTAAACTTTATAAAGAAATGTCAACCTTTTTTTCAAAATAGCTGTATCATTTTGAATTCTTACAAGCAATTTATGACAGTTCCAGTTGCTCTGCATTCCTCCTAGCAGTTGAAAACTTTAGGATTGTGTTGTTATTGTTGTTGCCATTATATGCAATGTTCAGTTGCATTACATTGTGGTTTTTATTTGCATTTCTCTACTGATTAATAATGTGAGGCACTTTTTGTATGTTTACAATGCCTCCCATTAATGATGTGACCTCAACTCTTACCCATTTCTAAACATTCAGTTAATTGTTTTCTTATTATTGAGTTTTGAGAGCTATTTATGTATTGTGCAAGCAACAGATTTTCTAAATATATAATCAGCAACATGTGTTCCAGTTTGCTTTGTCTTTTCAGTTTCTCAACTAGCAATAAGTAGCCAAAAAATATTTGGAAAATCCCCAAAATATTCAGAAATTGAACAACTCACTTCTAAATAATTCATAGCACCAAGAAGAAATCACAATAGGAATTAGAAAATATTTTGAACTTAATGCAAATGAAAATATGTCATACAGAAACCTGTAGAATACAGCTAATGAAGTATTAAGAATAAAATGTATAACATTAAATGCTTATATTAGAAAGAAGATAATAAATCAATAACCCAAGATTCCACTTCAAAAACCTAGAAAAAGAAACACATTAAATCCAGAAGAACAGAACTGAAACACCTTGTTTCAGTTAATGTTCAATAATTCAATAACATAAATCAATAAATCAGTAACATAAAAAAATCAATAACATAAAATCAACGCAGAAAAATCAATAAATCAGTAACAAAATCAATGAAGAAAAATCAGTGGAACAAAAAATGGTTATTTCAGAAGATGAATAAAATTAATTAAAATTAATTAACCTCTAGTCAGAACTATTCAGGGGAAAAAAGAGAGAAGACACAAAGTATAAACATCAGGAATGAGAGATGTGGCAACAATACAAATTATATGGAAATTAAAACAATATAAGGAAATATTATGAACAACTTTATGATAACAAATCTGACAATTAACATGAAATGGGGAAATTTATTGAAAGACCCAAACTTCCAAAGCTTACCCAAAAGGAAGTAAATGTGTTAAGTAGCCTGAAACCTTCTCACAAGGAGTCCAAATGGCTTCAATGGTAAATTTTAACACACATTTAAGGAAAAAAAAGATCAATTCTACACAAAGTATTCCAAAGAATTGATGAGGAAGAAATATTTCCCAATCCATTTTAGGGCACGAGCATTACCCTGATGCCAAAACAATATAAAGATATTATAAGAAATAAAACTGAATATTGATATCCTTTATGAGTAAGATGCAAAAATCCTCAACAAAATTTTAGCACATCAAATTGAGTAATATCTAAGGAGCAAATACCTCACTACTATGTGGAATTTTTCCCAGGAATGAAAAGTTTGTTTAACATTTAAAAATCTTTTATATATATTTTATATATATTTATATATATTTTTAATATATATATATATATATATAATTTTATTTTTTTTAAGAGAGACGGAGTTTCACCATGTTGGCCAGCCTGGTCTTGAACTCCTGACCTCAGGTGATCCTCCCGCCTCAGCCTCCCAAAGTGCTGGGATTACAGGCATGACCCACCGAGCCTGGCAGATTTAAAAATCTAACAATTTAAAAATCAATTCCAGATGAAGCACAGACTTAAATTTAAGACCTGAAATCATAAAAAATTCTAGAAGATAACATTGGAAAACTCTTCTAGATACTGGCTTAGGCAAAGACTTTATGACCAAGAACCCAAAAGCAAATGCAACAAAAACAAAGATAAATAGACAGGACCTAATTAAACTAAAAGCTTCTGCACAACAAAACAAACAATCAGCAGAGCAAGCAGATATTCCACAATGTGGGAGAAAAGCTTCACAAACTTGCATCTAACAAAGGACTATTACCCAGAATCTACAAGGAATTCCAATCAGCAAGAATAAAACAAACAATCCCATCAAAGAGTAGGCAAAGATATGAACAGACATTTCTCAAAAGAAGATATACAAATGGCCACCAAACATGAAAAAATGCTCAACATCACTCATTATCACGGAAATGCAAATCAAAACCACAATGAGATACCACTTTACTTCTGCAAGAATGTCCGTAACTTAAGAAATAAAACTCCAACAGATGTTGGCATAGATGTGGTGAAAAGGAAACACTTTTATATTGCTGGTTGGAATGTAAACTAGTACAGCCACTATGGAAGAAAAGTATGGGGATGCCTTAAAGAACTAAAAGTAGAACTATCATTGGTTCCAGCAATCCCACTACTTGATATCTAACCAGAGGAAAAGATGTCATTATTCAAAAAAGACACTTGCACACACATGTTTATAACAGCATAAATCACAATTGCAAAAATATGGAACCAGCCTAAGTGCCCATTAATCAAAAAGTGGATACAGAAAATATGGTGTGTGTATGTGTATATATATATACACACACACACACACACACATACCATGGAACATTACTCAGCCATAAAAAGGAATGAAATAATGGCATTCACAGCAACCTGGACTGAATTGGAGACTATTATTCTAAGTGCAGTAACTGTGGAATGGGAAACCAAACATTGTATGTTTTTGCTTACAAGCTATGAGTACACAAAGGCACAAGAATGATATAATTGACTTTGGGAACTTGGTGGGCAAGGCAAGAGGGCGAGGGATAAAATTTACATATTGGCTACAGTGTACACTGCAATAAGGCAAAATAAAGCAAAAGCCATCCATACTGGAAAAAAGAAATTAAAAAGGCACTATTTGAAGACAACATAATTTATGTAGAAAATCCAATTGAATCTACAAAAACACTGCTAGAAGTAATAAGTGAATTTAGCAAGGTTGCAAATTATAAGACCAGTATTAAAAATCAATTATTTTTTCTATATACTAGCCACAATCCACAATCAGAAATTTAAATTTAAAAAAATTACAATAACAAAAAAACATAAGTTCTTAGGGATAAATCTGACAAAGTTGTAGGAGACCTGCACAAATTAAAACTACGACATATTTCTGAGAGTAATTAACTTAAAGAAATTGAGAATTATATTGTATTTAAGGGTCAAAAGACTCAATACTGTTATAAAATGAATTTTCTACAAATTGAAAAAATTGGTAGCTCACACATTTAGAAACACATCTACTCTTTGGCAAGTTATTCCACCTCTGGATATATATCACATAGACTTGCTTTCATAAGCGAGAAGTTATATTCACAAATTACACATTGCAGAATGGTTTGTAACTCCAAGGTTTAGAAACCACCATAATACCTAATAATAAAGAATAGATTCTATAAATAGTAGTTTTTATTCAGATAATGTAATACTGTATAGCTTTTTGTGACTTGACATGGAATAATCTCCAAGCAAAGCGCAAAGCATGGTGCAGAGTAGCTACAATTTTTCAAAGGAGGCTGGGGAATGAATAAATAAACATAGTTGTTTATATTATATTCATAGAGCACCTCTGGAAAGTAACACAAGACTTTTTAACCTAGTTGCCTATGAAATTAAGGAGTTGAAGATGGGTGAAATGTTTTCATTATATATTATTTTGCATCTTTTAAAGTAGGTAAATGTATTACCTCTTCAAATTATGAACAAATACAATTAAAATTAAGTCAATAATAAGATAACTAAAAATCTCAAACTTTTGAAATTTTAAAATATATACATCTAAAGAGGCAAGGGTCAAAAAAGAAACCATGAGGAAAAATAAGAAATGCAGCTCAATGATAATGAAAATGTTAAATATTGAACTTCCAGGATATAACTGAAGCGGCATTTAAACATTATTTGCAGGCCTCTATACACGTTTAAGGAGAAAGCTAAAACTAGCAAGTTAAACATATAGTTTATAAAGTTAGAAATAGCACATCAGTATAAACTTGAAGTTTCAGACAGAAGAAATTAATGAAATAGAAAACAAAGATACAAATATAGAGTAGCTCAACTGAACCAAAATTTGTTCCTTAGAAATGTAGAAATAATGAATAAAAATAAAGCGTCCTTTGGCAAGATTAATTTTAAACAATAGAAAAGACATAAATAAATGATCTCAGGAAGGTTGGGCACAGTGGCTCACGCCTGTAACCCCAGCACTTTGGGTGGCTGAGGTGAGCAGATCACTTAAGGTCAGGAGTTCAAGATCAGCCTGGCCAACATGGTGAACTGTGTCTCTACTAAAAACACGAAAATTAGCCAGCATAGTGTTGCATGCCTATAATCCCAGCTACTAGGGAGACTGAGGCACAAGAATTTCTTGAACCGGGGAGGTGGCAGTTGCAGGGCGCTGAGATCACGCCACTGCACTCCAGCGTGGGTAACAGAGCAAGACTCTGTCTCACAAATTTAAAAAAAAAAGGGAAACAAAAAGAAAAACTTATGATTTTAAAAGAGGAGGATTTTTCTTAATTGAAAGAGAAAATCATGACCAACTTTATGCTAATAAATTTGTAGATGTTGACTTTTTAATTTCTAAAATAGGTGACACACCAAAACCAACACAAATAGGAAATGTTGAATAAAATCCAAAACTCTACACCTGCTTTTATAAATTTAGTCTCCCAATAAATAGAATAGTTTTTTAAAAATCTATCCCTAAAAACACACAAAGCAAATATAGTTTTATAGGTGATTTCCATGATTTCTTCCTAGTACTTATGAGATCATTCCTATTTATTGACTCATCCTAGAGATTTTATTTTATGAGGCTAATGTTACACTAAAACCCTCACCACTTTCAAAGTTTAGGGAGTTTATTGTTGCTTAATTTTCCAAAAATCCCTCATATTTGTAATTTTCATTTTTAATTTTCCTTATTGCTTTTGAATAGTTTATAGGCAAAGAAAAAGAGAAATACCTGAACTTATCTGCCCATCTTTAAAAGTGTATTTTATGCCCATCTTTCTACGTCTTTATGTGTATCTTCCGTAGGCAGCATGTAACCCAACAGTTTCTCTTAACTCTGTGTGTGGAGGTAAAGGGGAGATTAGTCTACTTACGTTTATTGGGAATACTAATATTGATACATTTAACCTTAATTTGTTTCCTGTCTTCTTGCCTTCTAGTGTCACTTTTTTATTGCATTTTTTCCTCTTCTACAGACTTGGATGTTATGTACTTTGTTTTTCTTATTAATGGATATTCTTTAAGAATAACTTGCATATTTAGTTTAATAAGATCCAAGTTAATCATTGCCTATCTTCTTTTTAACACATACTTAATACCTAGGGCTTAACTTCTGTAGCATAGATCCTGTCTAACGTAACACTTATTTCCAGTAACAAGTTACATATATATACATACATATAAAGTTGTCTACTAATCTCACAAGTTAGAAATTATTATGGTTTATCATTTGATGCTAACCAACATGTTTTCCATTTCTTAGCTTTTAATTTCTATTTGGATCTTAAATTTTCTTTAGTCTGAGATCAGTTTATTTTGTCTTCTATCTGCAGTATTTCCTCATAAGAATGTATACTCAGAATAAACTGCTTTTGTTTGCTGGAATTGCTCAGTCTTGAGAGTGAGTTTGCTGAGTAAACAATTCCTGAGTATAGTTATTTTCCCTAAGTTCTATTAAGAGAACACATTAACACATTCTGGCTTTTATTTTTGCTTTTGAAAGACCTTCAGTGAATCCAGCTGACAATACAATGTAGGTAATGTGTCCTTCCTCTCTGGTTATTTCTACTACCTTCTCTTTATCGTTGGAGTTTTGCTGTTTGCTAAACATGTCTAGACTTGGATTTGTTTTTATTTATCCTCATGGGATTTGGGATGCTTTCTGAATCTGACAATGCAGGTCTCTCCTTAATTCTCGGGATTCTGAGACACTCTTAAAATATTGTTTCTTCCCATTTTTGCATTTCTATTCTTCTGAAATTCTGCATAGATATGTGCAACCTTTTCTCATTACAGCCTCCCTGTGTTCTAGCATGTCTTCTATTTTCCTTCTCTTTGTGTCTCTTTGCTGAATCTAAATAAATTTATTTAAATCTATCCTTGAATTTCAGGATATTTTTCTAAATATTCTGGTTTATTTCCTCAGATTTGTTCTGTTATTTTAACTCTTATTTCTTGTTTATGTTGTGGTTTCATATTTTAAACTTTCCATTCATAAATTATTTTGTAATCCATTTCTGATCATGAGACTATCTGAGTCATTGGGATCTAAATGTGCTAGGTTTCTTCTACTGACTCTTGTTCATAGAAGCTTATGTCCTCTTGTGTTTTGAAATGGTAAATTGTCAGATTATTTTTCCTTCTGGCCTGCATCTAAGAAAATTGTGTTGGACTATAGAAGATGATGTATCATTTCGATAAAAAGTTCTTGTCAAGCCATCTTTCTCATAACCTATCTTTCATACTTTTCTATCCCTTTAACTCTTTATATTAGTTGCTCAGTAATTTCCTTAGCTCAATTTCCCAATTTAGTAATCATTTTATCAGCTGTTTAATCTGCTCTCTACCCACTGGGTTTTTTATTTTATATATTATGTTTATATAAAATATTTTATATTATATTATCTTTTGAAAAAGGATCTTACTCTATTGCCCAGGCTAGAGTGTGGTGGCATGATCATAGCTCACTGTAACCTTGAACTCATGGCTCATAGGATCCTTCTACCTTAGCCTCCTGAGTAGCTAGAACCACAGGCATGTGCCACTGTGTAAAACTAGTTTCTTTTATTTTTAAAAATTTTGTAGAGGTGGAGTCTCACTATGTCATCCACACTGGTCTCAAACTCCTGGCCTCAAAAGATCCTCTCACCTCAGCCTTCCAAAGTGCTGAGATTACAGGCACAAACCACTGGACCTGACCTTGTTTATTTTAAATTGAATAACTTATTTTTCTTATTTTTCATTTATAGAAATTAATTGATTATGTTTCAAGTATGCCTATTTTCACACTGCCTACATTTTTTTCACACTGCCCATTTTGTTTCTATTGTTTTAAAAATTCCTTTATTGCATTTTGAACAAAATATTAGTGCATATTTATTTCTATATAAGTGCAAACACTGGAATTCTTGAAATGCTGTCTCTTTCAATGAGGTAAATTTTACTCTTCAATTATTTAAAAAATAATGGGAAACAAATAATAATTGAAGAATTGCCTCTAATGTTACCATATTACTTCTATCATTTAAAGATTTGACAGGAGTTATAGCAGACAACTGAATTACTTTATAATAATGCTTCATTCTTTCATCAGCTAGATAATATCTGAAATCTTTCTCCTACATTTTTTGGCGAATTTCTAGTTGTAGGACAGTGGGATATTTACCCTTTCATTGATCAGGCTGGATGTTGTCAGGTATGCTGCAATCATGCTTCAATATGGCTTTACCATTGTTGCGGTGTCTCTGATATCACTCTTTGTGTCAGTATAAACTGCTTCAGATTCTAATTGCAGCCCCTAATTATCTTTATAGATATTGGAAATGAGGTATTTTGCTTCATGCATGGCACTACAAAGTAATGCAAATATAAAGAAATTCTCTTCCCTTAACTGATGAATAGTTATTCTTCCTTTTACCTGAAGTTTAAAAAATTACATCTACCTGGTCTGAGAAGCTTGGATCATTTTTGTATGATGAAATCTGGACAGTTTCTACAACAGGTCTGTTTTATTTTCTAGATGCTGGAGGCTTTTGAGTTATTTTTTTCATTGACTGTTATAGCTTCTGCGTTATTACTGAGGCTTGTTGAATGGCCTCCATTAAATTTTTATTGGTGTCGTTATAATTTAATATTGGGCTATATTATCGCTACTTATTTTTCAATGTCAACTATTTTAAATTAGTGTCACCATCTTAATCTCTAATTTTCATGAATTCTGTCAACAAATGATAATCTATTTTATACTCCTCAATATTATTTTTGGTAAATAATGACATTCCTACTCTCCAAGAGCATGTGAAGTTGGAGCCCCTGGATCTATTAATTCTAAACTTCCACTATAAATCTATGCTATACACTTGCATTGTCCAATAATGTAATCATTAGTCACATGTGGCTATTTAAATTCAAACTTAAAAAAATTTAAAATTTGGTTTCTCGGATATGCTAGCCACATTTCAAGGGCTTAAGAGCCATGTGTGGCTAATGACTACCATATGGGACAATGCAGGTATAGAGTGTTTTCATAACTGCAGAGAGCTTTATTGAATAGAACTACTTTAGATCAGACCCTTTCTATTCAAGGACCTAAACTGTAACTCTCACAGTGAAAGCAAAGTATTTGTGAATAGCACTTTAAAAAGATTAATCTGTCAGGTCATCATGCCCAGGTACTCTTCTATTTATACATATGACGTAGTCAATTTTATTAGTTGTATAAGTAGGAAACTCACAGTGCAATATAAAGCTTGTATCTTGTTCCATTTATTGCTATTGTAATAAAATCAGACTTCTCAATGAATTCTAATGGATCACGTGTGATCATACAAAGTACTAGCAACTGTCTTTTTTTAAAGCAGTGCTGATCCAATGAAGAGTTTGAAATATATCGGCCTTACAATACATTCCTAAATGAAGTTATATCTCAACTGTCATACCTTTGTAGTCATTCAAAATAATATTTTTTTAAACCTCTTTTAAAGTGATATCAAAGGAGTCTATTAACATGGATTATTCTCTAGAAATTTTTCATTTAGTATCACTACTGTATCCAATATCATTATGTTAATAACTTTATCTCTAGATATTTTTACATGTTAAATATTAAAACTGAATAATCTTTCCAAAGGCAAAGTGTGACTATATTTCATAATCTCTTGTAAAGAAGAAAGTGATGTCTAATTTATCTGTTTGGTAACACCAATTTTGTTTACTCATTGCTTTGTGGCCTGAACTGTTTGTTCAGTAAACTTCACTCCCACATTAATGTTGTGGCAGAAATCCTGCTGTAATACATTTTTTTGCAGACATTGTGATATCATAGTCTGACTTTTTCAGTGCTTCAGCATCCACCAAGTTTAAAGGATAAGAAGACATTTTTTGCACTAATATTGTGTTAACACTTTTGCTTTAGTCATTCCTAACTGTATTGCCCCAACAATACCCATTCCAAGAAATATCTCCTATAAAGGGGTTATAGAAGCTCCATTGTTTGGTAGGACATCAGGTTCATTAACACCATCTACTGCAAACAAAAAGTACAAAGGAACTATGTGTCTTAGAACTAGTCAGCTGGAAAGAGATGTTTTGACTGAACCATCTATTATTCACTTGTAGCCATTTCTTTATCAGAGAAAGCAAGTTCTCTTCTAAGAGAGTATGTGGGAATTCCAGCTGCTGCAGCTGCTTTCTATCTATTGTGACCATCAAGGCATGAACAGAGACCATGAAGATTTTGTGTCACTGATCACAGTGACCATCACTGCAGTGTCATCTGACTGCACTACAATAGAGCCATCCACAAACCCGGCCAGTTTTCCAGCAAGTGTTCCTGGTTTGCTATGGCTGAAGTTCATAGCCACATTTCTAGACCGCGCCCCCTCTGTCTGCAGTACATCCACCTCCATAAGTGGGCATACAGGATTCCACCCTGGTGGCCAGAGGGTTGGTCCTTAGTGGGTGGAGTCACAGGAACCTCCCTATCATGTACTTAAGTATGATTCTTAAGGTCTTTTGAATTATTCTGATATTTCTGGTTCTTGTAAAAATTTGTCTATTTTTGATAATTCTCTCTTACAGTTGTTTTTTTTTCTATTGTGTGTATTTTTTAATTGGGGGTATAACTTGAGTGCATGGGTGTGTGTGTGCCTGCATGTATGTAAGAGAAAGAGAGTGTATGTCCTACAGAACTTGAGTTGTGAAAATGTCCAACTACCTAGGTATTCATAAATCTTGTACCCGTTTTTGTATTAATTTTATTTATTTCTAATCTTCTACTGGGGCTACTCTTGCTGTTCCTTCATTGCTCAGTAAAAACCATCACCATCTCCAAATTTGATTTGAATCATGTTCAAGCTTGTGCTACCCAGGAATTGACTTCGAATTATAATCTTCAATCAAAGAAATGTGCTATACTGAAAAACGAAAAAGAAAATGAAAGAGGAGAAGGAGAAGGAGGAAAAGGAAAAGAAGGAAGGAAAGAGGGAGGGGGAGAAAGGAATGGAAGGAAGGGGAGGGAGGAAGGAGAGGGGGAGGAAGAGACAGGGAGGGAGGGAGGACTTGATCATATTTTTCCATGGAACAAATATGGCCTTTCATTGAGATCTGCTCTTGCTGTGAAGACTATATCATTAAACTAGTTTCCTCTCCTTTGGAAAGAAAAAAAATCTACTTAATAATGGTTATTGGTTTATCTTTACATAACAATGAATAATAAACGTACTAGTTAGTAGGCTCCTCTTGGATACCACATAGAGGTAGTACAGTCTGTTTTTCTAGATTGCAAGCTTTAGAGAATAGGTCAGTTCTCCCTTCCCAGGTCACTTTCATCCCAGGCCCTCTTTCTCACGCCCCATGCTTCTCAAATCCCATGAGTCCCATTTGTATCAGCACTTGATTATCGCTTTGCTTTGACTTCTCCTTCTTTTCTGGCACTTAGAGCTTACCTGTCTCCTTAAGTTCAACTCTGTATTGTTTTAGTTTGTAAAATTTTATGGAAAATGTTTCTAAGAGGATTCATCACTTATTTTATAACAATTTTTTGTGAAAATCATTTAGAATCAATTATGGATCTATTGACAAAGCATTAGGTTTTCAGAATTCAAGCTGTTGATATTAGGGTAAAGGTAAAATCAGGAAACAAAAAATAAAAACAAGCCTTGCAACGCGTCATGATTATTTACAAGTTGATTACATCTTCTGATTGTCTTCAATAGAGAATTTTTCTTGAATGGGTAATAAAAAATAAGCACCATATCAATCCTTTTAGAATTTAGGCTTCAAAGTTTTTATTAGATCTGACTTAGACTGCAAATATTTTCCAAAAACCTTCCCCACTTAGGCTGGTATTTTATTTTATTTTAGGTGTTTCTCCAGTTTTTTTCCACTTTTTTCATTATTTCTCATATTTTTTTCTTTATCACATTGTCTTTTCCAAATATGAACACTGTCAGCCTTTGTGAATATAATTTAATTTTAAATTCACCTAATAGAATCTTAATATTGTGTCTTTGCTAGCTTTGTATTTTAACATTGACCAACTGTCTTATATCAGAAATCCAGAAAGTTGGAGCATGATGAGAAAGATATGGTAGCAGGAGGTCATTAAGCCTGTTCCCTCAACACATACACATGCCCACATGCACATACACATGCACATATATTCACAAATAGCAGAATATAGGAAAGTCCTGCCAGCTCAACTCTAGGTTTCCCATCTGTTTCATTCAAAGTCAATGAGAGGAAAAAGCAATTGAAAATTTAAAATAAATTTACCATCATGGTGAAATACGTCATCAAATACCAACCTCTTATTTGTCTTAATAAATAGAATCCATGAGATTTCTTTAAACTAACTCAATGTCATAAAATAAAAAGTAGAGAGTTGTGGCAGTCACCTTAATATGCCTTCTGCTGCAGAAAGAGAGGAACCCTCATGCTTAGCCAGAAGCCAATGTTTCTAGTAATTTGATAAATATTTATTGAGAGTCCAGGCATTTAAATTCACTAATTTTCACATTGAAGCCTTTATCTTTAATAATTGTTAATATACTTTTAAACTTCTTTCCTTATTTTCTCACTTTTCTGCCTTATTTCATTGTTGTTTTTTTAGGGTGGAGGGGATTATTTTAGGATTAAAAAAAAACTCACATAAGTTCTATTTTCTCAGGCTGCATCATTTTTGTTGACTACTTTTAGAGCCTTTTCAGCTTTACGTCACTCCTACCACCTGGCCTCATAGTGGGACAACTACACTTGCTAAGGTTATAAGGCATGTTAAGGATTCCTATTTGTTTCCCAATATTAAGACAATCCCTCAACAGCAGGGGGATACAGGAGGCTGGTGAGATAGGCTTGCAGTCACAATTCCACAGTTCAGAATGGTAAAGGAGAAAGAGGGGGATAGATGGAGGTGACGAGTGCTGTGGGAACATAGCAGGAGCACAAATTTAGTTGTATCTCCTTGGGTTAACTCATGAATTTGCACATCTCTAACTTTAAATGAGAGCTTTAAACTTATACCATCTTAATCTTTACCTAAAACTCAAAGGTTTTTCTATGCCTCTCATCCAGGAGAGGCTTGCAAGTAGTGGATGATGGAATTGTGAATTCCACAATTCACAGTGATGCTACATTTCATTAATTATACACTATTTTTTGAAATCTTCAGCTCCATTTTCTCTGGTGACTCTCTCTAATCCATCTTCAAAAATGCTTAATTGTTCCTGTAATAAAAAACAAAACAACAAAAACTTTGATTAAATATACCTCTCTTTTTTTCTCCTACTCTTAACTCTCTTCTTGCTTTCTTTACAAGACTACAGTAACCAAAACTGCATGGTACTGGCACACAATCAGACACATAGACCAATAGAACAGAATAGAGAACCCAAAAATAAGGTCAAGCAACTACAACTATCTGATCTTTAACAAACCTGACAAAAACAAGCAACAGGGAAAGGATTCCCTATTCAGTAAATGGTGCAGGGATAACTGGCTAGCCATATGCAGAAGATTCAAACTGGAACCCTTCTTTACATCATACACAAAAATCAACTGAAGATGGATTAAAAATTTAAAGGTAAAATCCCCAAATTATAAAAAACCCTGGAAAACAACCTAGGTGATATCATTCTGGACATAGGAACAGGCAAAGATTTCACGACGAAGATGCCAAAAGCAAGTTCAACAATAGCAAAGATTAACAAATGGGATCTAATTCAAACAAGAGCTACTGCACAGCAAAAGAAACTATCAGTGTGAACTGAAAACCTAAAGAAAAGGAGAAAATATTTGCAAACTATGCATCTGACAAAGTTCTAATATCCAGCATCTATAAGAAACTTAAACAAATTTGCAAGAAACGAACAACCCTGTTAAAAAGTAGGCAAATGACATGAAGATAAACTTTTCAAAAGAAGACATACATATAGCCAACAAGCATGTGAAAAAAAAGCTCAATGTCACCGATCACCAGAAAAATACAAATCAAAATCACAATGAGATACTGTATTAGTCCCTTCTCAAGCTGCTATAAAGAAATACCCAAGACTGGGTAATTTATAAAGAAAAGAAGTTTAATTGATTCACAGTTCTTTATGGCTGTGGAGGCCTCAGGAAACTTACAATCATGGCGGAAGACACTTCTTCACAGGGTGGGAGAAGAGAGAATGGGTGCCATCAGGAGAAATGCCAGATGCTTATAAAACCATCAGATCTCATGAGGACTCACTCACAATCACAAAAACACCATGGGGACACCACCCCCATGATTCAATTAACTCCTACTGGGTCCATCCTATGACATATGTGGATTATGGGGATTCCAATTCAAGCTGAGATTTGGATGGAGACACAGCCAAACCATATCAGACAGCATCTCACACCAGTCAGAATGGCTCTTATTAAAAAGTCAAAAAATAACATGGGCTGGCAAGGTTGCAGAGAAAAAGGAATGCTTATAAACTCTTGGTGAGACTATAAATTAGTTCAACAACTGTGGAAAGCAGTGTGATGATTCCTAAAAGAGCTGAAAACAGAATTACCATTCAACCCAACAATTCCATTACTGGGTACATTCCAAAGGAATATAAATTGTTCTATTATAAAGATACATGCATGTGTATGTTCATTGCAGCACTATTCACAACAGCAAAGACATAGAATCAACCTAAATACCCATCAGTGATAGACTGAATAAAGAAAATATGGTACATATGCACCATGGAATACTATGCAATGATAAAAAAGAACAAGATCATATCCTTTGCAGGAAAATGAATGGAGCTGAAGGCTATAAATCTTAGCAAGCTAATTCGGGAACAGAAAACCAAATACCACATATTCTCGCTTATAAGTGGAAGCTAAATGATGAGAACACATGAACATTTACAGGGGAACAACAGACACTGCAGCCTACTAGAGAGTAGAGAATTGGAGGAGGGAGAGGATCAGGAAAAACAATTAATGAGTATGGGCTTAGTACCTGAGTTATGAAATAATCTGTACAACAATCCACTCTGACATGAGTTTACCTATATAACAAACCCGCACATGAATCCCTCAATTTAAGGCTTAAAAACGCATGCAATACAAAGCAATTTTATCAAGTAAAATATGGTTTTATTTTTAAAAAGTACAGTTCTTGACAATGGTCAACATTCCTGCCTCTGCTTACTTAACTCTGAAGCACTCACCAGCATACTGAAATCTGACTTCCACTCTCAAATGTTCTAGCTACACTTCTTTGCCAAAAGTCAACAATGACATCCTAAATTAATGCCCAGTGACCTCTCCTCAACTCTTCCTCTATTGACTTCTGTTGAGATTTGGGAATGTTGAAGCTATTTTTCCCTTGACTTTTTGACCACAAGTCTCTGTCCACTTAGCTACTCAGTCCTTAGAGCTTGGACTAAGATTATTTATATCATTTGCAGGATATTCTATTGAGTTCCTAGTCTTTTTTCTATTGATTTGAATGGGATCCCTGTGTATTTTAAAAAAATAGCATACAGTCTTATATGAGGTGCAAATATTTCTTTTTTATCTGCCAAAAGAATGGAAAAATCTTTTATTTGCAAGAGAGAAAATCCATAAGATAGAAGGAGGTTGAATCTCTGGATGAATATGTAGAAGACCCACTGATTGGAAGTGCCCATAATGGACTATAATGTGACCAAAATATTAATGCTTATTAACATAAGCCATTGAAATTTGGGGTGTATTTGCTACAGCAGCTTTCATTACCTTAATCTATCAGAAGAGACGAAGATCACCTAGATATAGTTTAGAGAGAAGAGAAGTGAACTAAGAACTCGAACATTTTTAGTCAGATAGTAGAAGAGCCCCCAAAATATGGATTAACAGTCTCCATTAAGATAAGAATGAAACTTAAATAATGCAATATTACAGCAGTCAAAGAAAAAGCATTTCAAGAAAGATGGAATCATTAATTGGGTTGAAAGTTAACAGAAGTCAAGAAAAACTAACATAGTGTTAATTGGAGTTAGTAACATAGAAGACACTGTTAATTTTAGCAAAATCCAATTACAAGGAAAATGGATGAGGTATGAGTGTGAATGAAAAATTATAAAAAAGAAAAATCATATTTGAAAGAGATGTGTGGTTGAAGAAGTGTTGGTTTAATTTTTTTTAAACTCAAGAAAAATATCCCAGACTTAAAATAATACTGAAGGCAAAACCTAATAATGAGGGAGATGTGGAAAACCAAAAGAGCTAGATAGTAATTGATGAGGTGGGGACATAGAACAAGAAATGTAATCCAGGTAAATGGGGAAGATTCAACTGCATTTCAGAGCCATAAATTTTTGTCATTAAAAGAAGAAAGATGGAAGACAGAAGGAGATCAACCAGGATTACATTTGGAAATACAGTGGAACAAAGCTGAGGCAGCTCCAGATGGTGGCTTTAATTTCCTCTTTGGAAATTTTCTGATGAAAGTTAAGGGTGTGAGTGTGGAAACTGGGTAAGATATTTAAGGATAGTGGAAAAGAAATTGAATAGTTACTATGTATAGTGGAAAAACAAACTGACTTGAAAAATGAGATCAGGCTTCTGATATAGTTGGAATACATTTGAATTTGATTAATACAAATTAATAAGGAAACATATTTACCCTGCTTTGAGTTTCTCCTGTAGTATCTGTCACCCAAAGGCATTAAAAAAAGGGATAATTGGCTTCATCTTGGTTTGAAGTTTTGCCAAACAAGGGGAAATAAATTTGGAATATTGGCAATAGGAAACTTAAAATGATAGATTGTAGAAACCGAGAATAGGAAGGAGAGTGAAGACAGGAGATGTCTGAGAGATGGAAAGAAATATGGAGATAAATGGACTAGAAATCATACTTGTGTAAAATCAGCACAATCCCAATACAATTAGTTAAATAAGGAATTTGAAGTATCAATTGTGATTAAAGAGTGAATTGTTTAAATTAGTGCTTTTGGAGATGAAGTGGCATTAAAAGAAGAAAAGTTCCATGGTGTGTATAGAGCGTGTAGTAATGAAATCTAGAAGTAAGTGAAAATTATCAGAAAAGAAAAAGTGTATTAGCTGAGGTAGGAGTGATTCCTACAGTCATATAGTTATGGAGTCAGATAGGCACTAAGGCCATGCTGAGGAAATACATCATAAATCCTCATGTTCTTACTTCTAAGTGAGAGCTAAATGACGAGAACACCTGGACACATA
Source organism: Cacajao melanocephalus (assembly GCA_963573385.1). Classification (NCBI taxonomy): domain Eukaryota; kingdom Metazoa; phylum Chordata; class Mammalia; order Primates; family Pitheciidae; genus Cacajao; species Cacajao melanocephalus. The sequence continues at coordinate 23,661 of CAUYLG010022882.1, forward strand.
GAGGGGAACAACATACACTGGAGTCTTTCAGAGAGTGGAGAGTGGGAGGAGGGAGTAGATCAAGAAAAATAACTAATAGGTACTAGGGTAAATACCTGGGTGATGAAATAATCTGTACCACAAACCCCAATGACACAAGCTTACCTGTGTAACAAACCTGCACATGTACCCCTGAACTTATGATAAAAGTTTAAAAAAAAAAGAAATACATAATACTGTGAGAGACTTTGGGATAGTGTATGGGCTTCCTAAACATACCTTTAGTCACTGAGTCTCCATAAGTGTAGAAACCATATCTACTTTGTTTTTTGTTGTATCTCCAACGTCTGGCACAGTTCCTGGCACGTCAAAGGGACTTAATGAATGTTTACAAATGAATGAATGAATGAATGAATGAATGAATAAACAAATGCATAAAGGAAGGAAATATAGTTTTGGTAGCCAGCCTCCAGGATGACTCCCTGTGAACTTTGTTCCTGGTATTCACATCCTTGTGTAGTTTCTTCTCATGCTGTACCTGAGTTGGTCTGTGTGACCTAAAGACTAAGGAAGAAGTGAGGATGTGTAACTTCTGAGGGTAGCTTATAAGAATATGCAGTATTCATTTTGGACCACTTGCACTGGGGAAAGCTATGTCATGAACAGCACATGGTGAAGAACTAACGCCTCCTGCCAATAGCTATGTGAATGAACTTGGAAGCAGATCCTCTGGCCCCACTCAAGTCTCCAGAAACTGGAGCCCTCCTGGCCAACAGCTTGACTGCAATCTCATGAAAGACCCTGAGCCAGAATCACTAAGCAAAGCCACTCTGGATATCTAATCCTCAGAAATGATATGAAATAATAACATTAGTTGCTTTAAACAGATAAGATGTTAGGGTAATTTTTTATGCAGCAACAGATAACTAATACAGATGGCAAGCTATTTCTACTGGACATCTCAGAACTTGTTCCCTTTGCTATTTTCCCCCATTTGTGCATAGAGTCATAATTAATGTCTTTTCTCCTTATTCTATATTATAATAATTTTAAGAATCTGATATTCTCACTTTAGTAATAAATCACAAGTATATATTTTGCATTCAGAAGTATAACATACCACTAAATTTTGACATAATGACTTTTTCCCCTCACTTTGTGAGACATTGTGTAGGCTGATACAGAAGGTATGAATAATGTTGAAATTGTAGTGGATGCCCAATTCACATTGAATTATTGCTATATTTGGCATGTTTTTCAGCTTTTCTCATAAGCAAAGCAAGTCAGTATAAGTCATAATTGACAAAAGTCAGAAAATGCAGTTTCAGCATAGGGTGGCTCCACTATTACTTACTTTTTGTTCATCCCATTTCTAATTCTAAGTAATTAAAGCCTCGATAGTAACAAATCCAATAATAAATTGGAAGCTTAACTTTAGAGATAATTAGTACTAAATGTAATACAATTTCTGCTCAAATTAAGTATTTATTCATGGCATTGATTAAAAAACAAAGCATTACATGATAAAACCTATTATGCTAAATGATATTTAAAAGTTAATTGCTTGTCAGAAAAGACAGTTAAATGAATTGAGGAATATTGTCTGTTATTTCTTAAATGGGAATGTCATTTTCAGCAGATATTTTAGACAAGAATTTTAGCATAAAATTTTTAAAAAGAATTAAATTAAGACAGTTCATGGCATTGAAAATTTTCCAAGTAAATTTTAATAAAAATATAAATATTTTTAATAAAAATATAAATATTTTTTAATAAAATATAAATACTAATATAGATACTTTATAAAACTAAAATCTTACCATATGGAGTTTCCCACCATTATCTGTATGAAATATAGTAACACATACAACAACCAAAATTTTAGATAATATCAAGATTGTTCCCTCTACATACATGACATATATAATGTTTCCCCTGTATCTTGCTTAAGGATTATATATTAAAATTAGAGACCTATCTTAATTTATAAAACTGAGTGAATACTACAGGATTATTGCATATTTTATGCCAAATTTCTCAAATTTATGAAAAATGCAATAATCATAAGCATTTTATATAACATGCTCTAGCATATCTATATAATTATCAGAAAAAATTGTACTTGTTTTATTTAGTATTTCCCTGTATTATAGCAATATATTTTGATCTATTTGTATTTTTAAAATATATAACTAAATGACATTCAATTCTTTGGTTAGATTTGACTCATTAAAGAGATAACCTTGAAGCACAATTAGCACTGTGAAACTTGCCCTAAAACCATTTCAATACATACTTACACTTGTTTTAATTCACCTACACTGCAGGCCTGGCTCATAGTACTTTGCAATTCATTTATCCTGAATGACAGCTTGAAAAAATCAGCACACCAGATAGGATAATAGAGGGCCCATAACAATAAAAAATTCAATTCCCTAACATAGAGTACATTTTATATTATTGGGTATATTCAAAGCCACTTGAAAATTTTTTAAACAAAAGCATTATGAGAATTATAGCTGAAGCTATAATCTCAGCTGCTTATATTTTTTTCATGTTAGACCAACAAACCTAACATTCCTAGACTATATTTGCATAGAGCAAAAAAGCAACATATGCATGCATGTACAGTATGTGTTTCATTTAATGTCCAACTGGCTAATATTAACCAGCATTCATCAAATTAGAACCTTGAGGGAAGAGACAGACATCTCTCATGCTTCCTGGTACCACTCTTCTCCTCCCTTCTGTAAGGTGTCTAATATAAGGTAGAAAGCAAGGGGTTAATAAATATTTTTATTTGAGTTGACAATGGCTGTGTAAACATTTCTTCTCAATCCAATAGCTTTTTATTTAGTGCTAAGCTTTCTTTCTTTTTTTTTTTTTTGAAACAGAGTCTCACTCTGTCACCAGGTGCCAGACTGGAGTGCAGTGGCACAATTTTGGCTCACTGCAACCTCCGCCTCCTGCATTCAAGCAATTCTCCTGCCTCAGCCTCCCGAGTAGCTGGGACTACAGGTGCACGCCACCATGCCCAGCTAATTTTTGTATTTTTAGTAGAGACGGGGTTTCACCATGTTGGCCAGGATGGTCTCGATCTCTCGACCTCGTGATCTGCCCGCCTCGGCCTCCCAAAGTGCTG
>CAUYLG010022883.1:0-90024 GCA_963573385.1 Cacajao melanocephalus
AGAGGAGGGGAGGGGTGGGGAGGGGTGAGGAGGGGAGAGGAGGGGAGGGGTGGGGAGGGGTGGGGAGGGGAGGGGAGGGGAAGGGAGGAGAGAGGAGGGGAGGGGTGGGGAGGGGAGAGGAGGGGAGGGGTGGGGAGGGGAGAGGAGGGGAGGGGTGGGGAGGGGAGAGGAGGGGAGAGAAGAAGATACGCAAACCCAAGACTTGGATTTTTCCGAAGGAACGCTTATGTCTCTCAACAAACATTTGTTGAGCTTTCGCCAGGTGTTAGGTGCTGTGCTAGTTAGAGATGCTCACTCAACCCAAGACAATGAAGCTTTCATTTTCTAAGTCCAATTGATGAAAAGTTAAACATCAGCTGTAGCAATCAAGCCTGAAAAGATGAGTTCATGTAACTGTCCCTAGATGAATTCTTATCTTCTTGGTCAGTAAGCCAGGGTCCTTGAAGCTAAAAGATACTTTTTTTTTTTTTGAGATGGAGTTTCACTCTTGTCGCCCAGGCTGGAGTGCAATGGCACAATCTTGGCTCACTGCAACCTTTGGGCTCAAGTGATTCTCCCGCCTCAGCCTCCTGAGTAGCTGGGATTACAGGTGCCCACCACCATGCCAAGCTAATTTTGTATTTTTAGTAGAGATGGGGTTTCACCATGTTGGCCAGGCTGGTCCCAAACTCCTGACCTCAAGTGATTCACCCACGTAGGCCTCCCAGAGTGCTGAAATTACAGGCGTGAGCCACTGTACTCAGCTCTAAAAGATACAATTTTGAAAACATTAAATAAAAACAGCACAGCACATAGAAGAAAGGTGTGGAAGATATTGGAGGGATAATAACTTGCAGTGATCTCATCTCACAACCACGCAGCCACTGATGCCCACACATCAGTGACCACCATTCAGCTCCACTATCTTTGGATTATGTACACAGGAAGAAGTCAGCACAGCAGCAATTTGAAGTGTCTTCCTCTAACACACAGAATGTTCTTTCTTTGTCTCAAAAACATCTAAGAGTTGAATCCACTTCATGAGGCTATCAAAGTTCTGAAACACTAGCAGATATTTCTCAAAAGCAAATATTCCTGAAGAGTTCATGTTTCTTGCTTTTTGATCACTCCTTATTTAGACCCACTGATGATCAAATGAGATAAAGCTCTTAAAGGTGTGTTCCCTAGTCACTGATTTTTTTTCTCTCCACAAGCTGAGGTCATCCACCACCTGTGGGTCTTGAGATATCAAAATGAAAAAAATTCACCAGGAGGCTGGGTGCGATGGTTCACGCCTGTAATCCCAGCACTCTGGGAGGCCAAGGTGGGCGGATCATGAGGTCAAGAGATCGAGACCATCCTGGCCAACATGGTCAAACCCTGTCTCTACTAAAAAAATACGAAAATTAGATGGGCATGGTGGCACACATCTGTAGTCCCAGCTACTTGTGAGGTTGAGGCAGAAGAATTGCTTGAACCTTGGAGGTGGAGGTTGCAGTGAGCCAAGATCTCGCTACTGCACTCCAGCCTGGGTGACAGAACGAGACTCCATCTCAAAAAAAAAAAAAAATCAGAATCGATTTTTAATCATTTCATTAGTTCCTTCGAGCCCTTATCTTTGTCCAAACTTTTCACTCCATTTATAGTTTTTCCCACGCCATATTCTTTGTACCATTAAGTTCAACCACTTTGACCCCTTTTCACTTCCCAAGCAACTACTTTCAAATTTCCATATCACTGTGACTTCCTACATCTAGCTTAATCCTCCATTAGAACATATCTCCTTTTCTACAGAGTAATGATCTGATAAGGAAAAAGACTAACAGGGAGCCGGGTCTCCACACCTCATAAGTTGCCCCATGGAAATCTTCCAGGACGCCTTGCTTTCCCACTGGGAGAATTCCTCCGGAGAAGGAACTTCAGAATGTCAACTCCTGCTTTCTGAGCTATGCCACAATGGCTCTGAATTAGCCTGAGAAGCCTTGGTCAGGAAAAGCAAAGAAATCAGCATTGCAGGATAAGGCTTCTCCCAAAAGACTCTGAAGAAGTGACCTTTCTATCTGTACAGATCAGAGTGTTTGGACACCGTGCGGAAGTCTCATGAAAAAAACGTGTAACTTTATCCTGAAGCCATTTCAGCTTCCCTTTTTAGGTGAAGGATCAAGGGTGTCTGCACGTCTGGGAAAAGGGATAGAAGAGAATTAACAGCCAGTACTCCAGGGCCTGGCTTACTGGTAGGGAAATGGTCATGACGATAGAGGAATCTGAGGAGGCAGGAGGAGCTTCACACAAACAAATGGATATCCCAAATAGGCTAGTTAATAATTTTTAAAAAGTTGAATATTAAAAAAATAAAATTCACAAGTTAAAAATGCCATCAGATGAAATGTATTAAGGGAGTGGTTTGGAGGGAAATTTTGAAGAAGTAGAATCGAACAGAGTTGGAAAAAATCATAGCGGTACTAGACAAGAAAGTGTTTTCTGTCGTTGTTGTTTTGAGATGGAGTCTCGCTTTGTCACCCAGGCTGGAGTGCAGTGGCGCAATCTTGGCTCCTGCAACCTCCAAACTCCCAGGTTCAACTGACCCTCTTGCCTCAGCCTCTGGAGCAGCTGGGATTACAGGCACCTACCACCACACCTGGCTAATTTTGTGTATTTTTAGTAGAGATGGGGTTTCACCATGTTGGCCAGGATGGTCTCAAACTTCTGACCTCAAGTGATCCACCCACCTTGACCTCCCAAAGTGCTGGGATTACAGGCATCAGCCACCACGCCCAGCCATAGACAGGAAAGTTCTTACAGCTATTGATACCACTTTACTTTGGCAAAGTAGAGGTAGTAACTGGTAAGAGGTATGAAGAGGGCTCTGGTGTACTAGTTAAGCTGTTTCTCAGTTTGGGTGATGGTTAATATAAAAGTTCACTAAGTTGGACTAGGTGTGGTGGCTCATACCTCTAATCCTAGCACTTTGCGGGGCTGAGGCAGGCAGATCACCTGATGTCAGGAGTTCAAGACCAGCCTTTTCAACCCCGTCTTTACTAAATATACAAAAATTAGCCAGATGTGGTGGCACATGCCTGCAATCCCATCTACTCTGGAGGTTGAGACAGAAGAATCACTTGAACCCAGGAGGCAGAGGTTGCAGTGACCCAAGATCATGCCACTGCACTCCAGCCTTGGTGACAGTGAGACTGTCAAAAAAAAAATTCACTAAGCTGATTACTTTTGATATGTGCCTTTATGTATATTTCAAGGATAAGTTTACTGGAAAAAGTACTTCTGGAATGATAAAAATAAAGACCTCCAAAAATCTATACCTAATAAGAGTAAAAAAACACTGGAAAAATTATCCAAATCAACTTTTACAGAACTCTGGAAGTTAGCCAAAAGCCTGAAGCATCACTAGCAGCCACTGAGGTGGAAGTTTGGAGGTCCCAAAAACTCTACCTTCACAACAATGTGACTATTTGACCTGTCGGGCAGCTCTCTGAAAGGCTCCATTTTCAAGGTTTCTCTTGACTTAATTCAGAGCTGATGCTACAAGAACAGCCGTATCCCTAGGTTATTTGTTGAAAAAAACCCATGGCAGTTGTTTAATATGTGCAGCTGCCTAAGAAAATATCTGTAAATCACATATCTGATAAGGAACTTATATCTAGGCCATCTAGTCTATATAAAGAATTCTTACAACTCAATTTGAAAGTGGGTAAAGGATTTAAGTAGACATTTCTAGCTGGGCATGGTGGTTCATGCTTGTAGTCCTAGTGCTTTGGAAGGCTGAGGCGTGAAGATCGCTGGAGGCCAGGGGTTTGAGACTAGCCTGGGAAACATAGCAAGACCCCATCTCTACCCAAAAAAATTTTTTAAATTAGCCAGGTGCAGTGGCATGTGCCTGTAGTCCCGGCTACTCAGGAGAATAAGGTGGGAGGATTGCTGGCGCCCAGGAGGTTGAGGCTACCGTGAGCCTCTGCACTGCACTCACGCCACCACATTCCAGGCTGGGTGACAGAGCAAGACCCTGTCTCAAAAAATAAAATAAATAGACATATCTCCAAAGATGTACAAAGGGTCAAAATCACATGAAAAGGAGTTCACCATGATTAATCATTAGGGAATACAAATCAAAGTCACAGTGCGATACAACTTCATACCCACTAGGATGGCTGATCTAATAAACACAGATCATACATGTTGGCAGAAATACGGAAAAATTACAACCCTTATACCCTGCAGGTGGGGATGTAAAACGGCCCTCAAAAACAATTCGGCAATTCCTCAAAAAGTTACACATAAAGTTACTATATCATCATCAATTCCATTCTTACACATATATCCAAAAGAACTGAAAATGTACTCATACAAAAGCTTGTAAAGTAATGTTCACAGCATGATTCATAAGAGTCAAAAAGTGGAAAAGACCCAAATGTCCACAAATGGATGAATGGTTAAACAAATATGGTTAAACATATGGAATACTATTTGCCAACATAACGAAGTAAAGTTCTGAAACCTGCTGAAACATAGATGAGCACTGAAGGCATTACACTAAGTGAACGAAGCCAGTTACAGAAGGCCACGGACTAAAATATCTGGAATAGGTAAATCTGTAGGAACAGAAAGTAGCCTCTGTTCTCCAGGGGCTTGGAGAAGCGGAGTATGGTGAATGCCTGTAATGGGTATGTGGCTTCTTTTTGGAAGGATAAAAATGTCCTAAAATTAGATATTGGTGATACTCAATGCTGTGAATATATAAAGCCATTCAATTATACATTTTAAAGGATATATTTTATAGTATGTGAACACCTCACTAAGGCTATTTTTAAATTATTTTTATTTTTACTTATTTGTTTTTGTTGAGACAGAAATATTATTGCCCAGGCTGGAGTGCAGTGTTGTAATCTTGGCTTACTGCAACCTCTGCCTCCCGGGTTCAAGCAATTCTCCTGCCTCAGCCTCCTGAGTAGCTGAGATTACAGGTGCATGTCACCATACCCAGCTAATTTTTCTATTTTTAGTAGATATGGGGTTTCACCATGTTGGCCAGGCTGGACTCAAACTCCTGATCTCAAGTGATCCTCCCACCTCAGCCTCCCAAGGTGCTGGGATTACAGGCGTGAGCCACAAATGTCCTGTAAAAAATAAAAATAAAAGGGAGACAGGTGAGTGGCTGTTTTCAGACTGCAGGGAACTGTTACCTGGAAAGGTGTGGAGCCTCACTCCTACCCTCCCCACGAGGTGGCACTGAGCAAGGTAGAGAAGAACAAAAACTCTACCCCTGCAGAGCAGCCCCCACTCCCTAGCAGCCCACAGCCTGGCATGAAACCAACACGATTATCTTGCAGGGGATAAAAGGCAGGAGACAGGAAACACGTTGCCTCAGCTTGAGAGAGAAGAGGGATTGAGGTATTTAGACCCCCATAGACTAAATACCTTTTTCCTTCTGTGTTGCAATGGCACTATATTTAATTTGTTGTTTTCTTTTTTTTTTTTTTTAATAAAGATGGGGTTTCACCATGATGGCCAAGCTGGTCTTGAACTCCTGACCTCAGGTGATCCACCCACCTCGGCCTCCCAAAGTGCTAGGATTACAGGCACGAGCCACCGCGCCTGGCCTAATTTGTTGTTTTCTAATTAAAAAGGAGTACATGGAGGGCCAACTGAACTTGAACTGTTTCTCAACAGAAGCTGTAAACTCAGTCTTCCTGTTCATTAAAAGAAAAAAAAAGCTTTCCTTTTACTTGACGCCTGTTAATAGTATGCCTGCAGAAATAAGTAACCGTGCTCGAAAACAACCTGCAATTGCTGGATAGAAGCAGTCACTGTGATCGTTTAAGATATAATATACCTAAAGCAAGCAGCACTGTGGTTAGCATGTTGTTGGTACTCAGGAAATGGTAACTATCATTTCAAATACCTTTTCCTGAAATGTTCTGCTGGTGTAGTGCTCACTACCCTGGAATAATCTTAACTGAACAGTGCCCTCCAGAGGCCACTGGGAATTCAACTGTGCTGACAGTTGAAAGACGGTCTGGAAAAATACCACAGAAAATTATCATTTAATTGTCTTTTTTTTCCTTTTTTCTTTTTTTTTAAAGATGGGGTTTCACTATGTTGGCCAGGATGGTCTCGATCTCTTGACCTTGTGATCTGCCCGCCTCAGCCTCCCAAAGTGCTGAGATTACAGGAGTAAGCCACCTCACCCAGCCCATTTAATTGTCTTTTTTTTTTCTTTTTTTAGGTGGAGTTTCGCTCTTGTTACCCAGGCTGGAGTGCAATGGTACGATCTTGGCTCACCGCAACCTCCGCCTCCTGGGTTCAAGCAATTCTCCTGCCTCAGCCTCCCAAGTAGCTGGAACTACAGGCACGTGCCACCACGCCCAGCTAATTTTTGTATTTTTAGTAGAGACGGGGTTTCACCATGTTGACCAGGATGGTCTCGATCTCTTGACCTCGTGATCCACCCGCCTCAGCCTCCCAAAGTGCTGGGATTACAGGAGTGAGCCACTGCGCCCAGCCCATTTAATTGTCTTTTACATTGATGTGGAGTCAGCACCAGAGCCTGGTGTCCCAGGATGTATTAGAACCTGATGGATTGTTTGATTTGTCACCCACAGCAGCCTTTTTTTTGGCCAGGGCTTATTTGTTTGCAAGGGATACTTCTAAGGACATGGAGATTCAGGGACACCAGTCCAGCTAGGCAGGGTGGGAACTGGTGCTGGGAACTGCCAGCCCCTGGAAGGTACTGTCCCATCCCTTTTCCTGCAGACACTCTCTCTCAGCCCTGTCCTTTTCTGCATGTCCACTCTGTGTTTTCCTAAAGAAATTGGCTTCCTCTTGGCGTCTGCCATTCTGTAACTGTAGCACGGGTGTGTGGCTCTGGCTCTTCCTGGACATGAATCCAGATGTGGTTCCGCTTGGCCTTCCAGCTCATCTCACGCAGCAAAGCAGCTTGGTCTCACCCTGGCTTGATTCCAGATTTTCAGGAGATTAAACTGGTTGTCAGTCAAGTCTAATGGCTGGATTTAGTGCACCTATCCCTGGGGGGTGGCCAGGAGGTGGAGGTGGGGATGCGAGTGTGTGTGTAGGGAGATAGGGTCAGTGTCACGTGACACAAAACAAATTTAGCACATATGGAAGGGCAAACATGTCAAAGAGGCTGTTTTTCTACAAACACAGAGCTAGTATTTATAGAGCTTTACCATGTGCATGCACTGTTCTAAGTTTTTTTTTTTTTTTTTTGGGACGGAGTCTCACTCTGTTGCCCAGGCTGAAGTGCAGTGGCATGATCTCGGCATTGCAACCTCTGCCTCCCGGGTTCAAGCAATTGTCCTGCCTCAGCCTCCCCAGTAGCTGGGATTACAGGCACCCACCACCCCACCTGGCTAATTTTTTTTTTTTTAATAGAGACGGGGTTTCACCCTGTTGGCCAGGATGGGCTCTATCTCCTGACCCCGTGATCCACCCACCTTGGCCTCCCAAAGTGCTGGGATTACAGGCGTGAGCCACCGCGGCCAGCCTGTTCTAAGAACTTTCTAAGCATCATTTCATTTAATCCTTACAAACCTCCTATGAAATTTGATCCTGCAATCATCTCCTATGAAGTAGCTGCTGATAACGATGTTTGTGTATCTCTCCCTAGTTTTCCTAATGCATTTTATTCCTATTTTATTTATTCATTTTTTTGAGACAGAGTCTCGCTCCATCACCGGGCACCAGGCTGGAATACAGTGGCAAGACCTCGGCTCACTGCCGCCTCCCGGGTTCAAGCAATTCTCCTGCCTCAGCCTCCTGAGTAGCTGGGACTACAGGCGCATGCCACCATGTCCAGCTAATTTTTGTATTTTTAGTAGAGACGGGGTTTCACTATGTTGGTCAGGATGGTCTCGATCTCTTGACCTCGTGATCCACCTGCCTCAGCCTCCCAAAGTGCTGGGATTACAGGCTTGAGCCACCACACCCGGCTTTTATTCGTATTTTAAAGATGAAGGAACCAAAGCTTAGAAAGTTTAAGCCAAGACTTAAGCCAAGGCAGTCTGATTCTTTTTTTTTGTTTTTTCAAGTTAGACAGGTAATGAGCTGACATCGTAACAAAGTTTGAGGGTGGCACATCTCACACATGTGCATGAACACCCAGTCATCATACTCACAAACTACAAAAGGATCAAGGCAGGCTGATTCTATTTTTCTTTTGTGTGTGTGTGACAAAGCCTCACTTTGTCGCCCAGGCTGGAATGCAATGGCGAGATCTTGGCTCACTTACAACCTATGCCTCCCAGGTTCAAGTGATTCTCCTGCCTCAACCTCCTGAGTAGCTGGGATTGCAGGCACCTGCCACCACGCCTGGCTAATTTTTGTATTTTTAGTAGAGACAGGGTTTCACCAGGTTGGCCAGGCTGGTCTTGAACTCCCAACCTCAAGTGATCCACCTGCCTTGGCCTCCCAAAGTGCTGGGATTACAGGTGTGAGCCATTGCGCCCGGCTGGCTGATTCTAAAGCCAGGATGTTAAACACTCACCCCACTTTCCTTCCAGAGTAGCCCCTATGGAATGGTAGATAATTTGGCTATGCAGAAAAAACATCAAATTTGGTCTCGTTCTCAGGGAGGTTATAATCTGGGTAAGGAAGGCAAGATTTATACATGCAAAACAATGAGTAAATGACAGGAGAGGGATCAAGTACTAAATTGCATGTTGCCATTAAATTTGTTTTATATTGCTGTGTAACAAATTACCACAAATGTAGAAGCTTTGGAGCAATAACCATTTATTAGCTCACCGTTCTGTAGGTAAGAATACAGCTGCTCATGCCTGTAATTCAGCACTTTGGGAGGCCGAGGCAGGTGGATCACCTGAGGTCAGGAGTTCGAGATCAGCCTGACCAACATGGAGAAACCTGTCTACTAAAAATACAAAATTAGCCAGACATGGTGGCATATGCCTGTAATTCCAGCTACTCGGGAGGCTGAGACAGAATCGCTTGAACCCAGAAGGCAGAGGTTGCAGTGAGCCGAGATCGGTCTCAAACAAACAAACAAACAAAAAGAATACAGCTGTGGCATGGCTGGGCTTGTGTTGACTGGAGCTGCCAACAATGTCATCTGGGGCTCAGGGACCTTTTTGAAGGGGTTAAAATATGCCATCCTGGCATACTGATTATTTAAGTTAAAGAAACTTGAGAAACAGCAGGTGCAAAAAGATCGCTTTGACCTTCATGCTGTTTCTTAAAAGCAGAAGATTAAATTCCCATGTGAAAGACACCCTCCCTATGCTAGTAAGATGCAACATTCTTGTCATCAAGGGCTAGAAAGTTGAGGTCAAGGAAATTCTGTATAAACAAGCCTTTCTTTTCCTAGTTACTTTCCTACCCTAATAAGTATTCTAGCACTAGCCCCTTTGCCTTACACGTTTCCACAGTTTAATATTGTGTCCAATCCAAAATGGAAGAAACTGACAATAACTGCTTCTTTGGGTCTTCATTTTTTTAGGAGGCCTTCTGTAAAACATCTGTAAAGAAATTTGTATGCTTTTGGCCAGGTGCAGTGGCTCACGCCTGTAATCCCAGCACTTTGGGAGGCCAAAGCAGGTGGATCACGAGGTCAGGAGTTCGAGACTAGCCTGGCCAAGATGGTGAAACCCCGTCTCTACTAAAAATACAAAAAATTAGCCGGGCGTGGTGGCAGGCGCCTGCAATCCCAGCTACTTGGGAGGGCTGAGGCAAAGAACTGCTTGAACCTGGGAGGCAGAGGTTGCACAGATCACTTGAGGTCAGGAGTTCGAGACCAGCCTGACCAACATGGAGGAAACCCCGTCTCTACTAAAAATACAAAATACATGCCTATAATCCCAGCTACTCAGGAGGCTGGGGCAGGAGAATCACTTGAACCCGGGAGGCAGAGGTTGCAGTGAGCCAAGATTGTGCCACTGCACTCCAGCCTAGGCAGCAGAGCGAGACTCCGTCTCAAAAAAAGAAAAAAAATCTATCTTATCTCAATTCTCAGGACTATAAGAGGAGGGAGGTGGTTTTCCTGCTCCTATATCTTCCAAGCTCACCAGTTGTTAGCAGAGTTCAGTTCTTTGTGGTTGGAGGCCTGAGGTACCTTTTGCCTGTGAGTTGCAATCAGGGACTACTTTCAGCTCCTAGAGGTTGCACCTCTCCATCTGCAGTTCACCATTGGGGCTATTTGCTTTCCTCTAGACCTGCTGGAGCATTTCTCTGACTGTCACTTCTGTTAGCTCCCAAACTCTCTGCTTTGTTTGTTTTGCTTGTTTGTGTTTTGAGACAGTCTCACTCTGTTGCCCAGGCTGGAGTGTAGTGGCGTGATCTTGGTTCACTGCAACCTCCACCTCCTGGGTTCAAGCAATTCTTGTGCCTCAGCTTCCCAAGTAGCTGAGATTACAGGCACACCCCACCATGCCCAGCTAATTTTTTTGTATTTTTAGCAGAGCCATGTTTCGCCATGTTGGCCAGGCTGGTCTCGAACTCCTGATCTCAAGTGATCGGCCCGCTTTGGCCTCCCAAAGTGCTGGGATTACAAGTGTGACCCACTGTGCCCGGCCAAACTCTCTGCTTTTAATGGGCTCATGTGATTAGGTCCGGACCACCTGGATAATCTCCCTTTCTTAACGTCAACTGTGCTTTGTAACATAACCTAGTCACCAGAGCAAAATCCATCAAATTCACAGTCCTGAGGATTAGGCAGGACATGTACACAATGGGGGTGTGTGGAATTGGGTGACCATTTGAGAATCCTGGATACTACTGCACAAAGATTATGTGGATGTGCAGGTCCGAGATGTTTGCAGGAGTGGGAGGAGGAAAGGCTTTATGCAGGGGCTTTCACTGGGCCCTGAAGCATAGGCCATGCTAGAGAAGATGGCACGCCCTGGGATGGCCTTAGAAACTCAACCACGTGAATTAAGATACTTTGGAAATTTTAGGGGATAAGAATTTCAAAGAATATTAGAAAAAGTTTCAGCAATGAGATGCAGGAGGGAACTAGCACTACTAGATGTTACAACATAATTAGAAGACTGGGTAATGAGCATCAAAATAGACATACAGATCAGAAGAAAAATAGGACACCCAGAAATGGAAATGTGTGTGTATTGCTGGGTGCGGTGGCTCACGTCTGTAATCCCAGCACTTTGCGAGGTCGAGGTGGGCAGACTGCTTGAATGCAAGAGTTTGAGACCACCCTAGGTGACATGTGAAACCCAGTATAAAAACTACAAAAGATGTTTTGTTTTTTTATTCCTGGAAACTTTCATTTAATTTTTTTTCTTTTTTTTTTTTGATGTTTCGTTTTGTTTTTTGCCGCATCTACTACAAGAATAAAGACCATTCGCAGCAACCACACTGTTGACATTCCAGAAAATGTCGATATTACTCTGAAGGGATGCAGGGTTATCGTGAAGGACCGCAGGGGAATGCTGTGGAGGGACTTCAGTCACATCAATGTAGAACTCAGTCCTCTTGGAAAGAAAAAAAAGAGGCTCCAGGTTGACAAATGGTGGGTGACAGAAAGGAGCTGGCTACCGTTCGGACTATCTGTAGTCATGGACTGAATATGATCAAGGGGGATCCACTGGGCTTCCGTTGCAAGATGAGGTCTGTGCATGTTCACTTCCCCATCCACGTCGTTATCCAGGAGAATGGGTCTCTTGTTGCAATCCAAAATTTCTTGGGTGAAATATACATCCCCAGAGTTCGGATGAGGCCAGGTGTTCCTTGTTCAATATATCAAGCCCAGAAAGATGAACTAATCCTTGAAGGAAACGATAGTGAACTTGTTTCAAATTCAGCGGCTTTGATTCAGCAAGCCGCAACAGTTAAAAATAAGAATATCAGGAAGTTTTTGGATGATGTCTATGTCTCTGAAAAAGGAACTATTCAGCAGGGTGAGGAATAAGATCTAAAAGTTGTCCAGCTACAGAAACAAGATGCTGGATGATTCCTAAGACCTATTTGTAACTTTTAAATGATGCGATAAAAGACCTATTGATTTGGAGAGAAAAAAAAAAACTCCAAAAAAATTAGCCAGGTGTGGTGGTGCACACCTGTACACCTAGCTACTTGGGGGGCTGAAGTGAGAGGATTACTCGAGCCCAAGAGGTTGAGGCTGCAGTGAGCTGAGATCATGCCACTGCACTCCAGCCTGGGTGACAAAGTGAGACCTATCTCAAAAAAAAAAAAAGTGTATGAAAACAAGTGTGTGTATGTACACATATAAATCATAATAAATCATCCCATTACTGGGTATATTCCCAAAAGATTATACATCATTCTACTATAAAGACACATGAACACGTATGTTTATTGCAGTGCTATTTATGATAGCAAAGACTTGGAAGCAACCCAAATGCCCATCAGTGATAGACTGGATAAAGAAAATGTGGCACATATACACCATGGAATACTATGCAGCCATAAAACAGAATGAGATCATGTCCTTTGCAGGGACATGGATGAAGCTAGAAACCATCATTCTCAGCAAACTAACACAAAAACAGAAAACCAAACACCACGTTCTCACTCATAAGTGAGAGTTGAACAATGAGAACACATGGACACGGGGAGGGGAACATCACACACTGGGGCCTATTGAGGGTCGGGGGGCAAGGGGAGAGAGAACATTAGGACAAATACCTAATGCACTCAGGGCTTAAAACCTAAATGACAGGTTGATGGGTGCAGCAAACCACCATGGCACATATATACCTATGTAACAAACCTGCACATTCTGCACATGTATCCCAGAACTTAAAGTATAATTTAAAAAAACATAATAAATCAAATCTCACAAATTGAGGAAAATTAATGATTAATAAATGGTATTTAGGCCAGGCGTGGAAATCCCAGCACTTTGGAAGGCCGAGGCGGGCGGATTACCTGAGGTTCGAAGTTCGAGACCAGCCTGACCAATATAGTGAAACGGTTCTGTCTTAAAAAATAAAAAAGAAAAAGAAAAAAATAAAATAAAATAAATGGTATTTAGTTAATTAGATAGCAATTTAGAAAAAATAGATTTATAATTTCCAGTAAACATCAAAATTAATGCTCATTAAATTAAAATTTATTTAATTTTTTAATTTTTTATTTTTTAGAGACGAGGTTTCACCAGGTTGGCCAGGCTTACCTCAGGTGATCCACTCACCTCCACCTCCCAAAGTGCTGGGATTACAGGCCTGAGCCACCGTGCTGGGCCTAATTGTGTGCTGGTTTTTTGTTTTTGTTTTTTTTTTTTTTTGAGACAGAGGCTTGCTCTGTTGCCCAGGCTGGAGTGCAGTGGTGCAGTCTCAGCTTACTGCAGCCTCTGCCTCCTGGGTTCTAGCGATTCTCCTGCCTGAGCCTCCCGAGTAGCTGAGATTACAGGCGCCTGCCACCATGCCCAGCTAATTTTTGTATTTTCAGTAGAGACAATGTTTCACCATGTTGGCCAGGCTGGTCTTGAACTCCTGACCTCAGGTGATCTACCCGCCTCGGCCTCCCAAAGTGCTGGATTACAGGCGTGAGCCACTGTGCCTGGCCGTTAAAATTTAAATTATAAAGATAAATTTAAAAATATAATCACTAAAATTGGTAGAAGAGAGTTACGGGTCTTTGGGAAAATGACATCATTCTAAGATTTGAAGCAGTGAAAAGATAATCATAAAAGAAAAAGCTCAGATTTACTTACAGAAACAGTTAAAACTTCCATACAGTAATAACAACAGTTAAAAGTTTAAGGAGAATTTTAACCACATGAGGTGAAATGATTAAGATCTATAACATCTAAATGCGTATCCAGTGAGGGCCCCAAAAGATAATGGACAAAAGACATGAATAGATTGTTTAGATGACAGGTAAAATAAAATAGAAAAAAAAAAAAACTAGGGCAAAATGGCCAAACTTCCTGATCAAATAAGTGCAAATTAAAACTACAAAAATGAGCCATATTTCCATTAAGAAAACATAAATTTAAATTGTAATATCCAACATAGAAATGCTTCTGGCACACTGGCATTCATACATTACTGTTAAGGGTGTATTTTGGTAAAACAATGTGTATAACACAATTTGGCAAAAATGTCCTTTGACATAATAGCTTCATTCCAAGAAATCTGTCCTAAAAGGATGGTTCAAAAGGAAAAAAAGTCATGGTCACAAGCATTTTAAGCAGCACATATACTAAAATTGGAATGATACAGAGAAGATGAAGATGAAAAAATAAAAATTTTTAAAAAGTTTAAAAAAAATAAATGCAGCGTTAGATATAATACAACTGGCAAGGACAGAAAGAACATGCTTACTTAAATTACCACTGATGATCATACCTATCAAGACTACTTAACAAGGAGGAACATGTTCAAATGTGTTAAGGGAAAAAGTGTAGCCACACCAGACCAATCTGGTTCCGCTTTTGTTTTGTTGTTGTTTTGTTTGTTTTCGTTTTTGGTGTTTTTTTGAAATGGATTCTCGCTCTGTTGCCCAGGCTGGAGTGCAGGGGCATGATCTCCGCTCAATGCAACCTCCACCTCCCAGGTTCAAGGAATTCTCCTGCCTCAGCTTCCTGAGAAGCTGGCATTAGTCACATGCTACCACACCCAGCTAATTTTTGTATTTTTAGTTGAGACAGGGTTTCACTATGTTGGCCAGAATAGTCTCAATCTCCTCACCTTGTGAACCACCCACCTCAGCCTCCCAAAGTGCTGGGATTACGGGGGTGAGCCACCGCATGTGATCTTTTCTGTTTTTCATTTGCCAAGGACCCTTGAGTCATGTGACCTCAGCATGTCTAGATAAACCAAGCCTGCAACCACAGGAAGAACCTAAGTGTTTGGGCTGAGGAGTGGGATGGAATTAGGAAGCGGACACTGTATGGCAGGATCCAGAATCCAACCAGATTGAGCTCTGGCATCAGCCCATGGCCAGATCCAGCCGTATCATGTATCCCAGCATCTCCTCATTGCAAGACCCAATCAGGTTACACCTCATTACCTTATGCTTATAATGCCAGATCTCACCCCCAGCTTGGGGAGGCAGTGCTTTGGGAGCTATCCCTGGGTTCTCCTTACTTATTGCAAGGAATAAAATCCCTTGCCAAATCCTCCTTCCTTGTCATCATTGGGCTGTCACCTGTCAAGTGACTGAACCCACCCATTGCATGAGTAAGAAAAGGATAATAGAGAATTCTGCATGTAGTATGATTAAAAGTAATTCCTGTGGTGTTTGTGAAGCTGTGAGAAAAACAGCACTTTTGTATATTGTCAGTGGGGATACAAATTAGTATAATCTCTTGGGGAAAGCAATTTATAATAGGAATAACACATTTAGAATGTGATTTATTTGAGGATCCCACTTCTAGGAATTTATCCATTACATACACTTATACATATACACAAAGACATACAAACACAAAATTTATTGCAGAATTCTTTTTTTTTTTTTTTTTTCTGAGATGGAATCTCGCTCTGTTGCCCAGGCTGGAGTGCAGTGGCACGATCTTGGCTCATTGCAACCTCAGCCTCCCAGGTTCAAGCGATTCTCCTGTCTTAGCCTCCTAAGTAGCTCAGATCACAGGCATGAGCCACCACTCCCAGCTAATTTTTGTATTTTTGGTAGAGATAGGGTTTTACCATATTGGTCAGGCTGTTCTCGAACTCCTGACTTCAGGTGATCCAGCCCCCCTCAGCTGCCCACAGGGCTGGGATTACAGACGTGAGCCACCACACTGAGTTCAGAATCTTACCACAGCAAAAAAATAAAAAAAAACCCACCAGTTGGTGACTGATCAAATAAATCACATGAGGAAACTCCAGTCGGATACTACACAGCTGTTAAAAACAAGAGACAAAGTGACATGTTCTGATTTGAAATAAGTGCTAACATGGGTTTTTAAGATTTAAAAAAAAAGGTTAAGATTCAGAATATTGTGGATAATGTGCACCCATTGTGTAAAAAAGAAGATAACACAGAGTCTTTGTAGATGGTTAGAGAATCCCTGGAAAGATACTGGGAACAAAGTGAGGCTCGGGGTGTAGCTGGAGGTAGTGACAAGAAAATGGAGGTCTGAACTGAGGAAACTTTTCATTCATTGTCCTTCCATTCTATTGCATGCACATGGTAAAAGCATTCTTTTCCAATGAAAATAATCAACAAAGGTAGTCTGAAAAACATATATTGTAGATAAACATAGATTAGAAGGAAATAGAAAAATTAAATATATTGAATTAGCATGATAGAGCTATAGGCACATGGTCACAAATTAGATCTTAACATAGAAAAATTAAATTAAGGGAGAATTAGGGTGTTCTTTTCTTTAAAATGCTATTTTGGGCCAGGTGCAGTGGCTCACACCTGTAATCCCAGCACTTTGGGAGGCTGAGGTCGGCGGATCACGATGTCAGGAGATCGAGACCATCCTGACCCATGTGGTGAAACCCCCATCTCTACTAAAAATACAAAAAAATTAGCTAGGCATGGTGGCACATGCCTGTAGTCCCAGCTACTCAAGATGCTGAGGCAGAGATTGCAGTGAGCCAAGATTGTGCCACTGCATACAGCCAGGGCAACAGTGTGAAACTCTGTGTCAAAAAGAAAAAATGCCGTTTCAATGTTGCCATTGAAATAAATAAAAAATAGTGTGGGAGGAGAGAAGGGGTCCCTGAGGAATTAAGTGATAGAATTATAAATATGTTGGTCTAAAATGAATAAACAGGAGAAGAATGAGCCACAGAGAGCTTGCAAATGGTCCAGGGAGCAAGCACTTAGCAAGAGGAGCCAGGGCGTCTGTGCCTGGTAGGGTAGCTGGCCGGGACACACTGTCTCCTCTCCTTGGGAACTCAAGGTCAGACCTAGAGAAGGAGAGAGGAGAAACTGGGGTGGAGGAGTTAGAATAAGGTCTGGTTGACAGATCCCAAGGAAAACCAGTTCTCTAGAGAAGATTGGTGGCAGGCACAGGGTAGAGGAGAGATGTCTAAATCCTGTAAATCTCAAAAGAGACATCTTCCTTAGGAGGACAGGGTTAAACTCTCTCCTTGTAAGACAACTACTTTCAAAGTTTTTATTTTTCATGCCTCTCAGTGAAAAAAGAAAATTGAGAGGCTGGGTGTGGTGGCTCATGCCTGTAACCCCAGCACTTTGGGAGGCTGAGGCAGGTGGATTGCTTGAGCCCAGGAGTTCAGGCCAGCCTGGACAACATGGCAAAACCCGCCTCTAAGAAAAACACAAAAACTTAGCCAGGCCTGGTGACACATACCAGGTGACACAGAGAGACTCTGTCTCAAAAAAAAAAAGTATGATACTTTTTTTTTTAACCTGAAGTGCTAAATATTTTAAAAGTTATGTAGTTAAATATACTTCGAGCTTTTCAAAAATTTGTTTTAACACTTTGAGATGTGATAATCCAGAAGTATAGCTTGAAGTAAGTTCATAATAAATGGGTGCCACATTTTTTTTTTTTTTTTTTTTTTGAGACAGAGTGTTGCTCTGTCTCCTAGGCTGGATGGAATGCTTGGCTCACTGAAGTCTCTGCCTCTGGATTCAAGCGACCCTCCCACCTCAGCCTCCCAAGTAGCTAGGATTACAGGCATGTACCACCACAGCCAGCTAATTTTTGTATTTTTAGTAGAGACAGGGTTTCACCATTTTGGCCAGGCTGGTCTCGAACTCTTGGACATCAAGTGATCCACCCACCTCAGCCTCCCAAAGTGCTGGGATTATAGGCATGAGTCACCACGTGTAGCCGGGTGCTGCTTTTAACAGCTGCCATAGCTGAGATACCTCACAAGGATACATAGATTCAAATGGAAGGAATATGTTAGTGGCAGCATTTAATCAATCATATTAGTCATTTTCCAACCCTATCCACCACCTGTGCTAACGTCTGGTTGAAATTGTACATTGACTTTGTCAAGTTTTTCTTGCAAACTCGAAAGCTACCGTACTTTTAATAGTTTTTAACATATAGCTCCTCTAAAATTCTTTGGAAGATTTAAAAATATAAAATTTTGCTCTCCAGATTTTAAAGATGCATGTGAAACTTTTTGTTGGCAAAAATGTAATCATTTATGTAAAAAAAAAGTCATATAACTATGGAAACATTTCCTAATACCCATTTTGAAAATGCTATTTGCATAGCATGGCTTTCTTTCAGAAAGTAGGTATTTTATTTATCGTTACAACGTCATCTTTACCTTGGAGAGACATGTTGTTTGTCTGTCCTTGCAAAAACGCCTCCAGGAAGGAGGCCATCGGGAACTACTATACTTGGTTTCAGAGATAAGTGATTCAAGGTCCTCAAATTTGCATCACTTGTCTTTTTTGCAGAATGAAAATCCCAGTCATCTTTAAGTTCTATTACTCTAATAAATGCTTTGTCTAGAAATAAACATCAAACCTCTATGTAGTAAGATATTTTCATCATCACTCCCTGAAATAAGCCAAGAGGATGCAATGGCTGAATCAATTTCATACTCTTGGACTATTTTGGTAATCTTACCTAACATTTTTTAAAAAATTATTTACACATTTAACTTTTTAAAAAAATTTCAGGGTTCATGTGATAATTTAATATATTCATATGTAAACCAAAAATAAAATTCTAAGCCCTCCAACTGGCTGAGTGGACCCTGCTTCTTGGCCATGGGGATTCCAAAGTAAACCTGAGAAACTGGTTGAAGCCATGATGGGAAAAGGGGGTAGGACTTGCCTCATTACATTCTTTCCCTTTGGAATTCAGGCACAACAGACCAACGTTAACATTAAAATAGAGATTTCAAGACAGACAAAACAGACTCTTTGTAGCAATAAGATACCAGACGCTGACCTGACTCTCGCATAGCATCACATGACAGACAGCAGGCACTGAAAGAAATTGAAGCGTTTTATTCCAAAATATATTTCTTTGACATATTTTGAAACAGCCCTGCAAAGCTGTCTCTTGTGGGGAAAGTCTACATTCTATAAAGAATCCCCTTCCTTTATCTCCTGCTGATCCAGAAGAGATTTAACTAAGAGTCTAGCACCTTTTACGGTCTGATAAGAGATGTTTGCCATCTATTTTTTTTTTTTTTTGTGCTGCCTAGGCTGGAGGGCAGTGGTGGGATCTTGGCTCACCTCCACCTCCACCTCCTGGATTCAAGTGATTCTCCTGCCTCAGCCTCCTGAGTAGCTGGGGATTATAGGTGCACGCCACCATGCCCAGCTAAGTTTTTGTATTTTTAGTAGAGACAGGGTTTCATCGTGTTGGCCAGGCTGGTCTGGAACCCCTGACCCCAGGTGATCCAACCACCCGTTTCAGCCTCCCAAAGTGCAGGGATTATAGGCCTGAGCCACTGCACCCGGCCTTTGCCTTGCCATCTATCCTCTCTGAAGCCTGCTACCTGCAGGCTTCATCTACATAGGAAGAACTTTGGCCTCCACAATCCCTTATCTTAACCCAGACCACTTACTTTCTACTGATTCTAGGTCTTTTTTTTTTTTAGATGGAGTCTCGCTCTGTCACCCAGGCTGGAGTGCAGCGGCACAATCTTGGCTAACTGCAACCTCTGCCTTCCAGGTTCCAAGCGATTCTCACACCTCAGCCTCCCAAACTGCTGGGATTATAGGCACCCACCACCACGCCTGGCTGATTTTTTTTAGTAGAGACAGGGTTTCACCATGTTGGCCAAGCTGGTCTCGAACTCCTGACCTTGGGTCATCCACCCGCCTTGGCCTCCCAAATGCTGGGATTACACGCGTAAGCCACCACACCAGGCCTGATTCCAAGTTTTTAGATAGTAATTCTTTCAACCAATTGTCAATCAGAAAAATCTTTGAATCCACCTTTGACCTGGAAGGCTGTCCCCATATTGATTGATGTCTGCCTGTAGCTTCTGTCTCCTTAAAAGGTATAAAATCAGGGCCGGGAGCAGTGGCTCATGCCTGTAACCCCAGCACTTTTGGAGACGGAGGTGGGCAGATCATGAGGCCAGGAGTTCCAGACCAGTCTGACCAACATGGTGAAACTCCGTCTCTACTGGAAATATAAAAATTAGCCAGGTGCGGTGGCGCGCCTGTAATCCCAGCTACTCGGGAGGCTGAGGCAGGAGAATCGCTTGAACTCAGGAGGCAGAGCCTGCAGTGAGCTGAGATCACACCACTGCATTCCAACCTGGGTGACAGAGCAAGACTCCATCTCACAAAAAAAAAAAAAAAAAAAAAAAGGTATAAAATCAGGTTGTAACCTAACCACCTAGGGCACATGTCTTCAAGACCTTTTGAGATTATGTCTCAGGCCTTGGTCACTCATATTTGGATCAGAATAAAACTCTAAATATTTTACTAAGTTTGACTCTTTTTATCAACATATAATTTGTAAATCTCAAATCAGTGCAATTGGGATATCCTGAATTCTTTTTTATTCTAGTTAAAGCTGATGTAATTTTCCCATAAAGCATTGTTATAACTAACAATTCATTGAATTTTGAAAAACATATCTATTCTGGTACCTCTTTCCTTTAGTGACCTCACAAATAAAAGGTATATTTCATTATTGAAACAGAAACAAGCAAATATTCTTTAAAAAAAAATTTTTTTTTTAGACGGAGTTTTGCTTTTGTTGCCCAGGCTGGAGTGCAATGGCGTGATCTCAGCTTACCGCAACCTCTGCCTCCTGGGTTCAAACGATTCTCCTGCCTCAGCCTCCAGAGTAGCTGGGATTACAAGTTTGCACCACCACACCCGGCCAATTTTTTTTTTTTTTTTTTTTAAATAAAGAGGGGGTTTTACCATGTTGGTCAGGCTGGTCTTGAACTCCTGACCTCAGGTGATCCGCCCGCCTTGGCTTCCAAAGTGCTTGGATTACAGGCATGAGCCACCACGCCTGGTGGGTTTCTCCATGTTGGTCAGGCTGGTCTCGAACTGCCAACCTCAGGTGATCTGCCAGCCTCGGCCTCCCAAGGTGCTGGGATTACAGGCATCAGCCACCCGGCCCGGCCAAAAATTTTTTTTATTTAAAGAAGTTTTTACAAAGATAGAGATGGAATTTTACCATGTTGCCTTGGCTGGTCTTGAACTCTTGGGGTCAAGTGATCCACCCACCTTGGCCTCCCAAAGCACTCAGATTACAGGTGTGAGCCACGGTACCTGGCCAGAATCAAGCAAGTACTCTTAATTGGAACATGTGCACAACAGCAATACTCAAGTCCAACCGCATAGCTAATCTCCCCCACGGCACTCTTTCTTCGAAACTTCAGCAGTATTTCTGTGCCTCTTTCAGCAGAATTTGCTGACAAAGCCGTGTGTTTTATTTTGTGGCTATGTTGTTTTCAATGCATTATTTTAGCTATTTTTACCACATCAGGAAGACTTTCTCTACGGGTATGTAGGTTTTCACCTTAAGCAATTACGTTTTTAAAAACCCTCGAAACAGGCTTTTAAATATTCAGTTTGCTAAAATTCTGAACTAGATTTAGTATTGCGAAATTTTAAACACTGCTAAAACATTTTAAACTATTTGTATTCATGTTGTAAATATTTCGATTTTAAGTAGCTTGCTAATTGGGACGGCCTCATATCATCAAGTATGACCATAAGCACAATCTATGCTTAGGATGAGGTTTTTCTTTAATGCTAGTGGTTGTAAGTTTGTATTTCACAGGGTCTCCTGACAAATTTTGTTTTTGTCTGACTTGTCAGTCTACATAGATCATCATCGCCTTACTTCATCATTAGCACATGGTAGCAGGAAGAGAAGTGTTAATTCGGTCCGTTCTTACTGTTTGCTTACACCTGCATTCATTGTATTATTTTTAGGCCGGGAGCACTGGCTCGCTCCTGTAATTCCAGCACTTTGGGAGGCTGAGGTGGGAGGATCCCTTGGGGCCAAGAATATGAGACCAGCCTGGACAACATGGTGAGACCCTCATCTCTGTATATTAAAAATAAAAATAAGAAATTTCTTTAATTTTTCTGCCCATTTGGTAAAGGTTAATTCAGTTGAAACAAAATAATTTAATCCATAAACCCACTTCATCAAGTGAGCCTACATAAATTCCAGTCCCTTGACATAAGCCCAAAGTGGATTAAACAGGCTGGGCACCATGGTTCACACCTGTGGTCTCAGCTACTAGAGAGGCTGAGATAGGCAGCTTGCTTGAATCCAGGAGTTCAAGGCTGCAGTGAGCTTTGATGGTGTCACTGTACTCCAGCCTGGGTGACAGAAAAGAAAAAGGAGTGGTGAATTAACCAGTGAGGGGGCCTTTATGGACCTTCTCCTCTTCCCTCAGGATGTGTCATGGACTACTCAGAAAATGGGACTCACTGACATTCAGATTGAGCAAGGAAGTCGGTGTCAATCCATATCTAAATTATTGGTCAAACTCATCTTTTTTAAAGATTAAAAAATATCTTGGGATGCTAATATAATTTTTCCTCTTACCCATGGATCTTCTCAGGCTTCCCACCTTAGCAACCACCATTCTAGAGCATAAGCCATTTTCTGGTGACTTCCATTTAAGTTTTTTCTGCCCATTCCGCCAGTTCAGATGAGGAGGACTTCACGGGAATGGATATCTGAACTAAATAAAACCCTTGAGTCAGGGAAAAACACCCAGATTTGCTGTGGAATTTAACAAAGATCTGTACTTAATAGAGCTTGAATTTTTATTTATTTATTTTTTTTGAAATAGAGTCTCACTCTGTTGCCCAGACTGGAGTGCAGTGGTGCGATCTTGGCTCACTGCAACTTCCACCTCCTGGGTTCAAGCAATTTTCCTGCCTCAGCTGGGACTACAGGTGTGCACCACCACACTCGGCTAAGTTTTATATTTTTAGTAGAGATGTGGTTTCACCATGTTAGCCAGGCTGGTCTCCAACTCCTGACCTCAAGTGATCTACCTGCCTCAGCCTCCAAAAGTGCTGGGATCACACGCATGAGCCACTGTGCCTGGCCAGAGCTTGATATCCACTTCCCTTGGCCCCATAATGGTTCAGGCCTCCTTTAAGGTATGTATGTGAAGATACATATGGGATTCCCAAGGTCAAAAGTTTAATAAATCCCAGCCCCATTTAAACTGACCAACCTTACAGTCCAGCCCAAGGGCTGAGGAGACATGCACTTCAGCTATGGAACTAGCCCAGCCTCCCTCCCCAAAAGGAAATGGCTAAAATTAAGTCAAAGAGACATTGTAAGTGATGGAATCATCTTTTCTTTGGTGAACAAGGAGCCCTGAATTAGGGACCTGTGGGATGAGTCCGGTATTTTACCATCCTTGCAGCCCTGGCATCCAAGTTTCTGTGACTCAAAGATAAGGGATCCAGGATATTCACACCTTTTTGTGTTCTCCATACAATTCAACATTGTTATTCCAAGTCATCAAAAAAGCCACTAGTAAGACCAGGCTGGTGGCTCACACTTGTAACCTCAGCACGCTGAGATGCCAAGGTGGGCAGATGCCAACAGGTGTGCACCTGTTGTCCCAGCTACTTGGGAGGTAGAGGCAGGAGAATCACTTGAACCCAGGAAGTGGAGGTTGCAGTGAACCAAGATCGTGCCATTGTGCTCTGTCGAGCCTGGGCAACAGAGCAAGACTCCGTCTCAAAATAAATAAATAAATAAATAAATAAATAAGCAAGCCTCTCGTAGTCAGAGCTTCCGAACATTTTAAATACAGTATAACAAACTCATATCCTCAAAATCTTTGGAGAAAGATCACATCTCAAAGAAGAATCCCCTGCAGAAATCTATATAACTGCTTAAAAGCTTTGTTTCATTTTACATTGTACAAAGGAGTTACATATTTGGGTCCTTAAAAAGCAGATATTGTTGCCTTCCAGCAAGAAGTACCTTTTTGATACTGGTGCCCTCCAACACCAAAAGATGGGAGTGCGAGTCTGTTCATTTCTGTGCCTGGCAAACCCAGGTGGAATGGGAGTGAAGGTCATTAGCAACAGCTCACCTAAGCATTGCATGCAGCTAGCTACCTGCCTCTACTTCTACAGTAACTAAGAGAGGGCCAAGGGTCGAAACAGGTGCCAAAGCTTGAAGTTCAAAAACATTCGGGGGCAGGAAAAAAAAAAAAGCCTGAGAATCATTTGAGGGCATTTGGTGCTCAAAACGAGTGAATAAAAATGTCCATAACATATTTAGTACCTGGACACAAATGATAAGGTAGAAGTCAGGATTGCTGAAAATGGCCCAGAGGTGCCCATAGATAGAAGGGCATGAAGCTGGACCAGTAACATTACATTTATACTAAGATGCTTTTATGTTTCTTCTCTGTATAGCTTACGATTACCATTACAATTCCCAAAAATAGTGCTAAGAGTTTAAACAGCAGTGTCTTTTTTTTTTTTTCGAGACGGAGTCTCTCTCTGTCACCCAAGCTGGAGGGCAGTGGCGTGATCTCTGCTCACTGCAACCTCTGCCTCCTGGGTTCAAGCAATTTTCTGCCTCAGCCTCCTAAGTAGCTGGGATTACAGGCGTGTGCCACCACACCCGGCTGATTTTTGTATTTTTACTAGAGACAGGGTTTCACCATCTTGGCCAGGCTGGTCTCAAACTTCTGACCTCGTGATCCACCTGCCTCAGCCTCACAAAGTGCTGGGATTACAGGCATAAGCCACCGTGTCCAGCCCAAGAACAAGTGTCTTACGTGGGTATTTGGGTTTTCCATCTTCCACGGCTAAAGTTAATCACCTAGGGGCTAAGCTGCCCCCATTCAGAATGACCAGGGTCCCAGAGGAAGAGCAGGTCACTGGGACAAAATTAAAGAGCATCTCTTGATCTGGCTCTGAAATCTCAACTCCCTTTAAATGCTGGAAAGTCGCTCTTTTTATGGAATCTTTTCCCTCCTAAAAATGAGTGGACTCTGAAAAGCAGCTGTGCATGCAGCTTTCAACAGTGATCTGTTGGCTGCAACTGAGGGTGTGGCCAAGTCTGTCGGTTTTCTAAAAGAACTCACCCCACTGGCCATCGTGGTGTTGGAAATTGTCTTGCTGCTCAGGCTTTCCTTAAAAGGCTTCTGATTCCAGGCTAGAGTTAGAGGAACTGGGGACGAAAGACTCCCCTCTGTCATCCATCACGAAGAGCTTAGCGCAGGTCGATTTCTCAGATCAGCTCCTCATTCATCAATGCGGTGCCTGAGAGCCCTGGCTGTGTGTGTGAGGAAGGGAGCCGGATGGGGCACCTCCCAGGGCCATAGGAAAAAACAACAGTCACAGAGAGGAGAGGATAGCTCAGATGTTGCCATTCAAGAGAGAGCTCTGAAGGCCGAAAACAGCCCAACAGCACAGCAGTGAAACACACACAGCCTGTGAATGTTAAACTGGACTGGGGCTCCCAGCACTTTCTCTCACTGTGCTTGATTTCAACCACACGATGGCAGGCGACGGCCCTCAGATCCTCACAGCTTGTCAGACGGCACTCCCAAGAGCTGAGAAAAGCAAGCTCCCACCATTCGCTCCAATGGCCATTGCTACACTCTTAGGAGGCAGCTATAAGCTAAACTCTTGTTGAGATGGAAGGTTCTAGATGTAACCATCCATTTTCAGAACAGGTAGAAAAATAGATTTTCTATATTTTTATGTAAATAATAAACTGTAAAAAAAAATCCTAATTTCATTAGTTATTGTTATTATTATTTTTGAGATGGGGTCTTGCTCTGTCACCCAGGCTGGAGTGCAGTGATGCAATCTTGGTTCACTGCAACCCCTACCTCCCAGTTTAAGCAGTTCTCCTGCCTCAGCCTCCTGAGTAGCTGGGACTACAGGTGCGTGCCACCACGCTGCTAATTTTTTGTATTTTTAGTAGAAATGGGGTTTCACTATGTTGGCCAGGCTGGTCTCGAACTCCTGCCCTCAAGTGATCTACCCGCTTCGGCCTCCCAAAGTGCCTGTGGTTACAGGCGTGAACCACTGCGCCGGGCCTCATTAGTTATTATTTGTGATTCTGCAGAAAAAGTTCTAGAATTTGAGTCAGAGGGCATAAATTCTAGTCCTCACTCTTCTCTAAGATGATACTTGATCCCAGGAAACCACCTCCTGAAGCCTCAGTTTCCACCTTGGTAGTAAGAAAATGGGACTTGGATGAACCCTGGGATACCTTCCAGAAACCAAGTCCTGGAGTGAAATAGCACGTGGAGACAGCAGTCTGAAAAGAATGAAGTGGGTCGCAAACAAACCGTCCTCAACGCTTCATTTACACTTCATCCTTGGGGAATGGGCTGTTCCACATGGCGGGTTTTCCACATACTTGAATTTTAAATGCTGAAACTTGTTTTCTTTTTAACCTGTAAGGAAAATCTTTCTAAAGTGTTATTACATGCTTCTCTGGCTTCTTAAACAGCAAGCTGTGTATAATTTCACCTTTCCTTAATATCTCTAAGTCACCGTGATGACGACCTCTTACTATAAATCCAGTCCTGCCTAGAGCGTCAGGTGCCTTTGGGTATATTCAGGTAGGCGGGACCCTTATGCTAAATGGCCCCAGAGATGATATTATCAAGCTATAATTGGCAATTCTTCCTCTCTACCATCTCCTACCTACATCACTACCTGCAGTCATTTCTCCAAGTAACACCTTCTAGCAGCCTCTTGACACTGTTTAAAAATCTGCTATAATCCAGAGAGAATTCAAGGTTGCCATGGGTAACCAGAGTCTAAGCTTGCAACAACCCTAAATTTAATTCGACACGCAAGTTCAAGGCAGCGGGTACTGTGCTGAAGGTGACTTCTGACCAGGGCTGACACTCTGCTAGTCCTCACAGCATGACATACCTCTATACCAACTGGCCGGTCGCCCTGAGCCCCCAGCCCCCTCCTGCCAGCCCAGCCTCCTGGCTCCTCTTCTAGGACCGCACAGACTTCTCACACTCCAGGAACTCAAAGGTGCCATCAGGCCCCCGCAGGCTCCAGTTCTTGCATGCACTAGCATCCCTTCCAAGTGGTGGGTCCCCATGCCATGCCACTTGCTCAGTATTGGAATGTACCCCAGTGTCTGGACCAAAGAGTATTGTCTGTCTTTGCTGTGAAGTGAACTGGCAGAGTTCGAGGCTCTTCTCTCTCCCTCAAAGTCAAAGGGCGTTTCTCAGGTGCACGCTGTGCTCTGGGTTCAGGCTGCCTGAGGCTGACTGGGTGGGGTGTTAAAAGTTACCTCCGGTTGAACATCTACCACGGGCTGTATTCAGTACTTTAGGTAAGTCATCTGTCATCCACTTAACAACGCTTTTAGGGAAATCAGCAGCAACAGCCTGTGGATGACGTCACTTGCCCCCATCATGCAGCCAGTAAGCGGCTCCGGAAGCCAGACCCACCTCTCTACCGAGGTCTGTGATGTTTGCACTGTGCTCTGCTCACGTTTATTAATGTACAAAGACGGCCAAGCGCAGTGGCTCATGCCTGTAATCCCAGAACTTTGGGAGGCCAAAGTGGGTGGATCACCTAAGGTCAGGAGTTCAAGATCAGCTTGGCCAACATGGTACAATCCCATCTCTACTAAAAATACAAAAAATTAGCCAGGCATGGTGGTGGGAACTTGTAATCCCAGCTACTCAGGAGGCTGAGGCAGAAGAATCACTTGAACCCAGAAGGCAGAGGTTGCAGTAAGTTGAGATTGTGCCATTGCACTCCAGCATAGGCAACAAGAGTGAAACTCCGTCTCAAAAAAAACATGTGTGTGTGTATGTGTGTGTGTGTGTGTGTGTATACACAAAGACGCCCAAAGTTTACATTTTGCAAAAATGCATTTTAAGTGAAAAGACTTTTAGTTTTCAGAAAAGACTATTTGTTTCTGTTTTAGTGTGTGGGTTTTGTTTTAATTAATTCCGTATTTTGTGACCAATTTGGAACAATCTGTCCTTAGGGAACAAATCTGGTCTACTTATAGAAAGCTAGGGAGTGACTGCAGTTACAAAGTATTCCTTTGTAGGAACTAATCTAGAAAACCTTCCTAGTTCTCCCTGTACCAAACAAGTAGAACATTCCAGAAAGTCCCCAGAGTGGATGTGATGGAGCTCACAAACAAAAACTTTCCTCCTTATCAGTTATGCCTTCAAGATTGGACAGGTGACATCAAACACCACAAATACATCCCGTTCCCAGAAAGCTCTCTAGAAGTTTCCACCAGGACGAAGCTGCTACCACTCAAAAGAATAAAGCCTTCCCAGGGTTACTAGGGATCAGGATCTGTAATTTGGGGACAGTCAGAGGTTTAGATTCTAACCTGGGTCTGGGGTACAGAAGGTCTGTCAAACCCATGACCTTGAATTTTTTGTTCTTTGTTCAGGGATGGACATTCCGAATCGACCCTAAACTAATTTTTGAAATAAGCAAATCATGACCTCATCTTCCACATATTGTACCTGTTCCTCTCACACTCAACACGCACACGATTCTCAGTGTCCCATCCAAACACATTCACAGCACTCTGAAGTGTCCAGTGTCAGGGAGGAAATCATCCAAAAAATGGACTCCTACAAGGTAACAGGGACCACATGCCACCTGTATTAGAAGTGTTCTAGGGCGACCACAAGCTGGGAGGCTTAAGCCACAGGGATTTACTGTCTCATCGTTCTAGAGGTGAGAAGCCTGAGCTCAAGACATCAGCAGGGCCAAGCTCCCCCAGCTATGGAGAGGCTGGGGAAGGGCCTGTTCCCAGCCTGTCTCCTGGCTTCTGGACATTCCTTGGCTTTCAGTAGCATAACTCCAATCACACATGGTATGATTCCTGTATTTCTGTGTCTGAATTTGCCCTTTTGTTTTTTCTTTTCTCCTGAGATGGAGTCTCACTCTGTCACCAGGCAGGTGTGCAGTGGCACGATCTTGATTCACTGCAACCTCCACCTCCTGGGTTCAAGCGATTCTCCTGCTTCAACCTCCCGAGTAGCTGGGACTACAGGCACGCATCACCACGCCCAGCTAAATTTTGTATTTTTAGTAGAGATGGGGTTTCACCATGTTGGCCAGGATGGTCTTGATCTCTTGATTTCATGATCCGCCTGCCTCAGCCTTCCAAAGTGCTGGGATTACAGGCATGAGCCACCATGCCTGGCCAGAATTTGCCCTTTTTATAAAGACAACAGTTATCCTGCAGTAGGGGCCAACCTCCTCCGGTAGGACCTCATCTTAACTAATTCCTTCTTCAATGACCTTATTTCTAAATAAGGTCATATTTTTGGGGCTAGGACTTCAACATAGGAATTTTGGGGGGACATAATTCAACCCATAACATCCTCTAAGGTAGTTCTGAATTCAAAATCAAACTCCAGACGAGGAGCAGAACAGATTGCAAGAGAGCGCGTCATACGACCGCTGTACTCGCTAGTGTGGACCATTTATCACGCTGGCAGGTAAGTTGGTGTGTTGACCCCAAAACCCATTGGTTGCAAGTAAAAGTGAACAGGCAACCACAACTGAGAAGCCATTTGCTGGGGGGCAGAGAGGTACACGGGGGTACAACAGAACTCTAATTTCTACTCACTACTTTTTAGGACAAAACTCACATAGATAGGTGGGAAAATTTAGTGTTGAAGGAAACAGTTACAAAGAGTGACAAGGAACATCTTGAGAACATACAATAAAACACTTTCAGGCTGGGCATGGTGGCTCACACCTCTAATCCCAGCACTTTGGGAGGCCGAGGTGGGTGGATCATGAGGTCAGGAGATTGAGACAATCCTGGCTAATATAGTGAAACCTCATCTCTACTAAAAATACAAAAATGAGCCGGGCGTGGCAGCAGGTGCCTGTAGTCCCAGCTACAGGCAGAGGAGAGAGAGGAGAACATGCCTGAAAGCCTTTATTTTATTTTTTATTTTTTTGTTAGAGACCGCATCTTACTGTATCACCCAGGCTGGAGTGCAGAGGCACAATCATAGCTCACTGCTGCCTTGAACTCTTGAACTCAAAGGATCCTCCCACCTTAGCCATTTGAGTAACTAAGCCTACAGTTGTGCACCATCGCATCTTGCTTTTTTTTTTATTTTGGTAGAGATGGTATCTTAGAGGAGGCTCTTGTGGGAGGCTGATGCAGGAGAATCGCTTGAACCTGGGAAGCGGAGGCTGCAGTGAGCCGAGATTGCGCCACTACACTCCAGCCTGGGAGGCAGAGAGTGAGACTCTGTCTCAATAAACAAAACAAAAACCAAATAAAAATGAAACACTTTCAACTCCCTACTTCCTAAATCCCAAAAGTGCTTCTAGTCCTGAAGCTCTGGCTAGAGCTAAATTTGCCAAAAGGAGTCTATATTAAAACTAGGCTTCCTTTTATTTTACTTATTTTATTTATTTTGAGACGGAGTCTTGCTCTGTTGCCCAGGCTGGAGTGCAATGGTGGTGCGATTTCGGCTCACTGCAACCTCTGCCTCCCGGGTTCAAGTGATTCTCCTGCCTAAGCCTCCTGAGTAGCTGTGATTACAGGCGCGCACCACCATGCCCAGCTAATTTTTTGTATTTTTTAGTAGAGGCGGGGTTTCGCCATGTTGGCCAGGTTGGTCTCAAACTCCTGGCCTCAGGTGATCCACCCACCTCGGCCCTGGGATTATAGGCATGAGCCACCACCCCTGCCAGGCTTCCTTTTATAAAATGAGGCAGGGGGCTTATTTTCCTTGTCAAGTTTGGGCAGGTAGAAGCCTCATAGTTTGTTCTTCATAAGTCATCTTCTTCCCTGGAGTCTGAGCCTCATAGTTTGTTCTTCATAAGTCATCTTCTTCCCTGGAGTCTGATTACACTGAGGAGGTATTTTGTGAAGATGTAAACCATCCATGAAATGACGCACCAGATCGCACAAGGACCACAGTACAGGTCTGGTGCAGAAGCTGAGGTAGCACAGCGCAGTGGTTAGGAATGCAGACCATGGAGCCAGAAGGACTTGGGTTCAAATCTGGTTTTATCTCTTACTTAGGTGACCCTGGGCAATTGATATACAGCCAAGGTTTCTCATCAAAGGCTGTCCTTTATGAAACTGTGGTCGCTATTAAATGAGATAGTGGACGGCAGACATCCTTTATGGTAGAAACTGCTCAATAAATGGTACTTCTTGCAATTTTTTTCTGAGACGGAGTCTCGCTCTGTCACCCAGGCTGGAGTGCAACAGCACTATCTCAGCTCACTGTAGCCTCTGCCTTCTGGGTTCAAGTGATTCTCCAGCCTCAGCTTCCTCAGTAGCTGGGATTACAGACGTGCATCACCAAGCACAGTTAATTTTTGTATTTTTAGTAGAGACAGGGTTTCACCATGTTGGTCAGGCTGGTCTTGAACTCCTGACCTCCGGTGATCTGCCTGCCTCGGCCTCCCAAAGTGCTGGGATTACAGGCATGAGCCACTGTGCCCTGCCCACTTCTTGCAATTATTCAAGAGAACTAGGGAGTGAAAAATCAAGCTAGTCTGTCTTGTTAACTCCTTGATTGTTATGAGGGAAGAGGAGCCCAGGACTTGAGGATTCCTTGCCTCATTACTTGATTCAATTTCAAGCTCTCTTTCATGAACATCGAGCAATAGGTCTTGGCCTTCCCTTTTCTCCTACCACTACATCTCAGTGGCTTCAGGGTACACCGTCTTTTCCCTGGTTTTTCATCATTCAGCAAACAAATGGCTAAATCGTCACAGATGGTAATTTCAAAGTCACGACTGTTGAGCACTAAATGAGATTTTACTTCTTCAGTTGTGGAAGGTTTCCAGAAGCCCAGCGTTTTCATCATATGTTCTTATTTTCTAAATCCCCCTTTTTTTTTTGAAGGTAGGGTCTTGCTGTATTGCCCAGGCTGGAGTATAGTGGTGCAAACATGGCTCACTGTAACCTCGACCTCCTGGGCTTAAGCAATCCTCCCACCTCAGCCTCCTGAGTAGCTGGGACTACAGGTGTGCACCACCATACCTGGCTAATTAAAAACAATTTTTTTTTGTAGAGATGGGGCCTTACCATGTTGCCCAGGCTGGTCTTGAACCCCTGGGCTCAAGTGATTCTCCTGTCTCCGCCTCCCAAAGTGCTGAAATTACAGGTGTGAGCTACTTTGCCCCTATTTTCTGTATTCTTGATGCCCTGACATTTGGAGTCTTGAAAGTGGACAAGCTGCCTGTCCCACGGGTAGCTAATTCCTAGAGACAGCAAAGGACTCCCTTGTGAGTAGAGCTTTAACATACAAACCAACCAACCCAGAGTCGTACCTAATTATCTCCTTTATCAAACTCACACACTACTCTCCCTTCCTCAAATCACTCCCGGGCCAGATACTTGGACAACTAAGGACCACCCATATAGCCCGGAGCCTACTGAAATTATTCAAACTATCCAATCTAAGCACACTCACCATACCTACCCTGCCTCCTCTGTTCTTTCCCATGAAAACCTCAATAGAGCCTATGGGGCTGGGTGCAGTGGCTCACACCTATAATCCTAACACTTTTGGAGGCTGAGGTGGGAGGATCACTTGAGGCCAGGAGTTTGAGACCAACCTGGGCAACACAGTAAAATACCATCTCTACCAAAAAAAAAAAAATAGCCAGATGCGGTGGTGCACACCTGTGGTCTTAGTTACTGGAGAGGCTAAGGTGGGAGGATCCTTTGAGCCCGAGTTCAAGTGAGCTCTGATTGCGCCTCTGCACTCCAGCCTGAATGACAGAGTTAAGATGCGGTCTCTAACAAAAAAATTTAAAAAATAAAATAAAGGCTTTGAGGCATGCTCTCCTCGCTCTCCTCTGCCTCCTGACTAACCCCAGCACTTCTCTGTGTAGCCCCGCGTGGTGTGGCATGCCTCCTGCTTCTAGAGATCTGAGAGTTCGTGACAGCCATTTCCATGTCTGCGTCTCCTACCACACCTGATTAAAACAAATCTCAGGTATGTTATGGAAGAGCCAGATGGAACAATTATGAAACCCACTGGTCTATTCCCTGACATTTTCTCCCATTCCTATTTCCTAAGCTCCTCAGCTTCAGCTATTTGAGTCCAGATATGAACAGGCCACACCCATCCAAGCATCTCTTTTTGAGTGCCCAGAAGTGGAGGAGTACACCGAATCGGACATTCGGCTGGGAGTCAGAGAGGGGGCCTGAGCCTCGGCTCTGCCAGTTATCACCGTGGCATCCCAGGTACACCACTTGACCTCTACGGGCTTCTGGAACAATAACACTAGCCCAGATAGATAAAAAAGTGTTTCACAGATTCACCCCTAATATTTTAGCTTAGGCAGCTACAGCGAACCTCCCTCCCACCCCAATGCCACCATCCCAACAAACTTACCCAGGGTCTCAAAGCTAGTTGCTAGATGACCTTGGAGAGAACCTGGAGTCCCAAACCCAGTCTACTGTTCCCTCCATCACACCACATGTGCTCCTTCTTCAGAGCTTCAATAAAGATTCTAGTTCCATGTTCCCCCTCTTGTCACGACCCTGGCCCATCACCCTTCTATTCTTCTTTATCTTCTTTCTTGGCCAAACTAAGCATCATCGTATCACTCCCGCAACATGTAAATGAAAACATCAAGGGAATCCTCCATTGGTAGCCGGAAAGCCATCTCATCCTAGGGGTAGATAGGTTTGCAGAGGCTGGGGAAGGAAACTTTGCCTCTGAAAGACTCAAGCAACCTCCCAAACACTCTCCATGTATAGTAGTAATGATTACATTAATACGTATAGAGCACTACTTACTAGACATAGTGCTAAGCCCTTCATATGTACTTTAGTCATTGGCATCAATAGTCTTAATGATTTCCATTTCACAGATGGGGAATCTGAGGCTAAGAGGTATAATTTTCCCAAGATCAGCCAGCCAGTAAGGGGAGCCCAAGGAGGCAGCCCCAGTTATCTGTTCTGGAGCTGGATGGAGCTCCCGATTACTTCATTCTCTTGCTGGATGTCCCCTCCCTGATCTTCCTTCAATCTCTCTATCCAAATCAGCTTCCTTCCAACCAGATAACTGCAAATGGTAGGGGCTCTTAGGGACCACTTTGAAAGGGCCATCTCCAGCTCCATGGCAATCCCCACTTCTAACCCTGGACTCAGCCTCCAGGGACCTGAGTCACTTTGTCAACTCCTTGTAGCATCTTGAGGCTGGTGGTGGTCAGCCTTGCTCCTTTTCTGAGAATAATCTCTAATCCCAAATAAAATCATTTCATCCCTCCTTGAAAATGAGTGGCTTCTCCCCGTAACAGGTAGCCAGGCACCTAGCCATTAGCTAAAAGCATCTCTGCAGTTGAAGAGGCAAACCAAAGGAAATACTGGTAAGAGCGCCTACTACATAAGTACTCACACCTGCCTGCCAGCTCTGAGCTACGTCCTTTCCACATACTGGATCGTTTGAATTTGGACCATGTTGTATGTGCCTGATGACTTCTTATTGACCTCCACATCCAATCTCCATCCTTCTCGACCCTGTACTCTGCACCAGGGCACTGACACATATAGACAAATCAATGGACTCCCCTGCCCCTGGCTTCTGGCTGGTTTCCATGGATGGGGGGCTCTGACACTGGAGGGAAGATGAAGATTAAGGTTAAGGTATTTCTGCTCTGGTTCTCTCCTTGCAGAGTCTCCTTGGATTAGATGTCTCCATCATCCAAAGATCACTACGTTTCTCAAGGTAGCCTTCTCTCCATGATTCTCTCCTTCTGGGACACAGGAGCCTTACTCCCAGGAGCCCCTGAAAGCTTGACAAAATTCATGGATCTCACTCAGAATATCTTGAAATTCTCTTTCCCAGCCTCTTTCCTATATACCTATTGTTAGACATAGTGAACTCCAAGTTTCTCTTCGAGGAATCAGTATGTTAGTATGTTCTTTGTCCTCCATTTAAAAGTCTAACTTCCTTGTAGCTTCAGTAAACAACCTTTTCCATCAGTTCTAATCAGTAGTTCACATCTGTCCCACCAGTCCCCTGCTCTGCCCTGACTCATCCTGGTCACCTGCCCCAGTCATCTGCTCCAGTCACCTGCTCCGGTCACCTGCTTTGACCTAGGTCACCCCTGGCTACCTGCTCTGACCTGCCTGTAACCGTCCTTCTCGCCAAACTACCCACCCCACCACTCTGACTCCTACAGCTGCTCTCTTTAAAATAGCCAATCGGGATTAGTCTAGACTGTGCGGTCTAACCTTAGCTAATAGGGGAATGACACAGCAGTAGGGGTGACCTCTGTGAGGAATAAGAACCCCTTCCCCTCCCCTGTCCAGGTGTACACTCGCCATTGTTCCATCTGTGAGCCGCACCCTTCTATGGAAGTAAATTGCCTTGCTGAGGAAATTTACATTCGAGTGCTACTTCTTTTGCATTAAAACTCTGTTGTGCAGTAAAGAATTAACCTCAGGCGTGGGGTATTGAGACCACGTGCATTCCAAAGAAAGGACTGGCTCCTGGGAGATAACATCTAGCCCCTTGGAATATCTTGCTTGACAAAAGTATCTTTGTATACCTGGG
This sequence comes from Cacajao melanocephalus, assembly GCA_963573385.1. Taxonomy (NCBI): domain Eukaryota; kingdom Metazoa; phylum Chordata; class Mammalia; order Primates; family Pitheciidae; genus Cacajao; species Cacajao melanocephalus. The sequence goes on from CAUYLG010022883.1 coordinate 35,343, forward strand.
GGCATTTGGCCTTGCTAGAGAGTTTACGCTAAGACTGTGATTTATGGTGGAAGACTTGGGTCATGTGGCATTAGTTTAACCTCTGGAGTGACTTGAGAGGAGTAGCTAAGGCCAACCACAAAAGTACTCCATGCTCATATGACCCACCCCCAAGAAAAAAACCTCTGACACCAAGATTCGAGTGAGCGTCCCTGGTTGGCATCAAACATCACTGCTGGGAGAACTGAGCACTGTCTGCACAACTCCACTGGAAGAGACGACTGGAAGCTTGAGCCTGGTCTCCCCCAGACTCCACTCTCCCTGTCCTTTACCTTTGCCGATGTTTATCTGTGTCCTTTCAGGGTAATGAACTGAAACTACACATACGACTGCTTTTCTGAGTTTGTGAATCCTAGTTAATCACTGAACCTGAGAATGGTCTTGGGGCCCCTGGGGTCTTGTTCCCTGATTCACCTGGGAAACACCAAGACAGTCCAATAACAACTTCATAGGGTGGTGGATGGCCATGTGGGTAGAAAACAGAAACATGTTCAAGAGTATTCAATAAACATTCAGGTGAGATCAAAGTGGATCTTCCAGGGTGGGGCTTCTGGACTGTGAGTCCGGGAGCCTCATGGTTGCTGGGACTAAGGTGATTTGGGACAGGCGAATCCAAGACCCCGCCTTTGTGCTCTAGTTGAAGCAGTGATGCTGGTTGAATGGATAAGAGGCTTTCAGTGAGACATTTCTTATGCCATCAGCTTCTTACTGGCAGGATTCATAACCCTCTGCAGCTGCAGATCTGCACATCAGGCATCTGGGAACCACAGAGTTCCCAAGTCCAGCCCCCATGCCAACAGGCATTCCCCCACTTACCTGGCCCCACTGACATCAACTCCAACCATCAGCTGCCCATTCAGTGAGAGGATCTCATCCCGCAGTCGTACCTTCCCGCTCTTCCCTGCTGGGCTGTTCTTCCTCAGCTCTGTCACCCAGATGCAGCCCACATCCAGCACAGGACCCTGGTGGGTTTTCCTTTTCTTGCCCCCTCTGCGCTTTTCACCATAGTCTCCGAAAACAGGGATGTTCCCAAAACTGAGCCCCACAGTCTCGGTGTCCCCCAGCTCCTTAGTGAGGTACACAGTACAGATCTCCATTTCAGGGGGGCTGTGATCAGGTGGGACCGTACTCTCGTCCACAGAAAAGTTCAGCTGGATGTACTCCTGCAGCTTCTGGATGGCCGCCTGGCAGAGCCGCTGCTCCGGCCCGTCCCCACCCTCCTGTAGGCTGTTCTGCAGCCACTGGTAGAGGAGGGGCAGGTGCAGCACAGCATTGTCCTGGGTGATGGGCATGGTGCTCACTCCCAGACACCAGCATCATGAGAGGGCCTGCTCCTGGGGGCCGGACCCCACGGGGCCCCATGTCCCCTGGGGTCCCTGGCCATCATTAGCTTTGCCTGTGTTCATGTTCAGGCTGGCAGATGAGCCTAGGGACACCCACTTGAGACTATGCTGTTTGCCTTGGCAAGAGGAGGGTAGGACCCAGTTAGGACAACTGTGGAACAATGGCTCAGGAGTGCTCAGTGAGGGAAGGAAGGAAGTGTCTAACAAGTTCCTGCTGCGTTCCTTTCACAGCAGGACCACGCAAATGATGCAGGAATGGAGGATCCCTCCAGCAGTGCTGGCTGGCAGTGTGTCCTTCCTTGGGCTCATTCACACCTGGGAGAGAAAGAGAAAAAAAAAAAAGAAAGCTCCAGTTACAACAGTGAGCCTTGCCACCTAGAAAACATGGCCTCCTGTGGTACAGAAGGACTGAGTACTTTTCAGATACCAAGCACAAACCCAGAACCTAACACCTCCCCATTCCCCAGTGTGGCCCCCTCCATGCTGTATAGACACACACTCTCTTCTCTCAGACAGAAGCCTCTGGAACACTGGTCTTCTCCAGGAAGTTTCCCTGATCAGCAGAGAAACCAGATGACTTGTGCTAAGACAACCCCCATCAATATACCATCAAACTCACAGCCAAACAGGAGACTGTGTGACAAGACCCTGTGGAAGGCTGTGGAAAGATCTGAATATATTTAAAATCTTACACTCCTAGAAAATGAAAATCTATGTTGATCTGCCTTGGGCAGCCCAGCTGCACACACAGGAGGGCTCGCCATTCCAGGAATATGCTCTGACAACACTACCCAGAAAAGAAAGATCCGATCAACACCATGGAGAGATCCCGCCTCCGTCCCCAGGCACCACCATTCCTAAACTTCGCCATCCTGGAGATTCAGAGGGAAGCCTGGCTCTTTGCAGCCCAGCTTTTCCATTTCCTTTGATAAACGGTTAAAACTGATTTATTTTCAGGCCAACCTAAAAGCCATCCGCTACAGAGAACTGTTTCTCCAAACACCCGGGTGAGAAGACAGGTACCTTCTTTGCTTGCTTTTAAACACACTGAATACAGTGGTGACACCAGTCAGCAGATAGCCGGGCCAGCAGCTCCCACCAGAGCTAGAGCCTCACGCCCCCTCTGAATTCTGCACGGTGCCTGGCACCTCTTAGGCCCGCAGTGAAAGGTTAATTGAATTCCACTGCCAACTCGCCTTCTCCACCAAAGAAAAATTTCACCTCCATTCTCCATAAACAGACAAAAATGATCCCTTTCACTCTTTTATCTGAACTTCACTTTCTCCCAGAGAAAGTCAATATAAACCGGGCCATCTAAGGTGGAAAACATTCTCCAGCCTTCTCAGGAAGTGATTTAACAAGGAATAATAATGCAGGAGGGAGGTGTCAGAAGCCATGTCAATAACAAATGACCTTATTATTCAGTAACCAAAAAGAAATTTCCAATATAGTGTGCTTTGACTTTCTAAAGAACTTGACTGCTAGCTATTAATTGGTTCCAAATAAATCAAAAGCTTAGCAAATATCATCTATATAATCACATGGCTGTTAAAAAGAAATGCAAGGCCGGGTGTGGTGGCTCACGGCTGTAATCCCAGCACTTTGGGAGGCTGAGGCAGACAGATCACGAGGTCATGAGTTCGAGACCAACCTGACCAACACGGTGAAACCCCGTCTCTATTAAAAATACAAAAATTAGCCAAGTGTGGTGGTGGGCATCTGTAATCCCAGCTACTCAGGAGGCTGAGGCAAGAGAATCGCTTGAAGCTGGAGGGCAGAGGTTGCAGTGAGCTGAGTCATGCCACTATACTCTAGCCTGGGTGGCAGAGCAAGACTCTGTCTCGAAAAACAACAACAAAAACTAAATGCAAGATAGGTATGACATTGAAAGACTGTGTAGCCCATGGATACCTAAGAATAAAACTAAGTGTCTTTAAGGGTATCCGTGTATTTCCAACAATTTTCCCTCTTCTGAAAACTGCTCCCCTGCCCCTACCACCTTCTAGAGCCTGAGGGTGGGTCCTCAGTGGTCCTGTCATTATCCTTTGGCCCCACCCCCTTGGCCAACAATGATTGGACATCTGATCTGAGCTAAGCCAATTAGCTTCACTCACTTCCAATGTAGTAATTAACAATTTGGGTTGCAAAGAGTGGAAAACAACCAATAACCAAAAAGAAGGCTTTCCAGAAATCCTTCCAGTCCTTTATTCTATATTCAAAAAAAATAATACTCCATCTATGTACAAAGACTGAATTGCTTATTGCTGAATGAATAAGCGATACCTCTCACTGAAAAATAAATTCACAAGCATCCATATTAAAATCTTATGACTAAATCAAAGCATTTTCCATCAGGCCTAACAACTTTTATGAGTCTCCTTTTCTTCATCTGTAAAATCTGAAAGTTAAGCTTTCCATTAAATGATCCCTAAGGTTTCTCATACTCAATGGAGAGGTCTTCAAATACAATGCCAGGGTCTTTTTATTTATTTATTTTTTTAGATGAAGTCTTACTCTGTCACTCAGGCTGGTATGGCATGATTTCAGCTCACTGCAGTGACATCATTTCAGCTCACTGCAACCTCTGCCTCCTGGGTTCAAGCAATTCTGCCTCAGCCTCCCAAGTAACTGGGACTACAGACCCCCGCCATCATGCCTGGCTAATTTTTGTATTTTTAGTAGAGTTGGGGTTTCACTATGGCCAAGCTGGTCACTGTCTTGTTCATCAATATCTTCACTACGCCAGCACAGCACCTACCACATCGTAGACTCCCAATAACTTATACGACATTTTAAAAGATCCTTTACATTAAAATTTTAACAGCCTGTGATTCAAGATGTTAATCACAGTTGAGATGGCTCCACGCATATAAAAACAGAGTAAATATCTTGGGCAAGATGCTCTTTAAATAAGTCTGATTGAGAAAAACCAAACTGAAGAGTAGTAGGAAGTGTTTTCCTGGTGTCAATTTGTATTTATTCACTCATTGATTTATTCAGCAAGTATTGATTGAACATTTATCAAGTCTTTGAACTTGACACTGGTTATATACCATCAATAAGGCAAAGTCCTTGCACTGAAGGAATTCATAGTATAGTGCGGAGATAAATAAATGGAAATTCGTATGTGATAGGTCTACGATAACCCCACCCCCCAGTTTCATGGGGTGGTCCAGAGCCTGACATCTCACCCATGCTGGAACAATCAGGGTTCTTCCCTGAGAGCTCAGTACTGAGACTCTGAAAGAGTCCTAGTTTCTACTGTGTGGCAGGAATCATAGCTTTTTAACTAACGAACTTTTGAGTGATTCTATCTCCTGTGTGGACTGAATAGCAAAGAAAGTCATCCTGCTAAGAAATAAAAGTTGATCAGTGGTGGACAGAGACGCAGGATTGGGAGAGAGCGTCCCCTGGCTTTCCCACGGCTTTCCCATCCTCACTTTCCGCCATCTGGACAGGGCTGCATTGCTGCCTACTCCATAACCTGAAAGACAGCATCGATCCTTACAATAAATTACATTGTAAAATTCTGATGACTTTAAAATGAAAAAAATAGAAAAGATAAAGAAAAATAAAACAGTCATGTGCGATGGCTCACGCCTGTAATCCCAGCACTTTGGGAGGCTGAGGTGGGTGGATCACCTGAAGTCAGGAGTTCGAGACCAGCCTGGCCAATGTAGTGAAATCCTGTATCTACTAAAAATACAAAAAATTAGCTAGGCATGGTGGCGGGTGCCTGTAATCCCAGCTACTAGGGAAGTTGAGGCATGAGAATTGCTTAAACTTGGGAGGCGGAGGTTGCAGTGAGACAAGATCAGCTATTGCACTCCAACTTGGACAACAAGAGCAAAACTATGTCTCAAAAAAAAAAAAAAAAAAGAAAGAAAGAAAGGAAAGGAAATAAAAAAGAAAAATGAAACTAAACAAAATTTTCAATGAAAATAAACTTTGCCTTGAGTTGTTTTCCACTCTTTGCAACCCGAGTTGTTAATTACTACATTGGAAGTAAGTGAAGGTAATGGGCTGAGCTCGGATCTGACGTTCAATCACTGTTGGCCAAGGGGGTGGGGCCAAAGGATAGCAACAGGACCACTGAGGACCCTAGAAGGTGGTGGGGGCAGGGGAGCAGTTTTCAGAAGAGGGAAAGTTGTTGGAAATACACAGATACCCTTAAAGACACTTAGTCCATGTATCCATGGGCTACCCAGCCTTTCAATCCCATACCTATAATCAAGGGCTTTCTGGTCATCCTTCCAGTCTTTATTCTATCAACCCATTTCCTGGGATTTTTTCTAAAAACAAGGGAAGTAGAAGCATTTCAACATCCACTTACAATGATATGAGATGATTCAGGACATAGGAAAAGACAGATGCTGTTGCAATACTATGAAAAGTATGGTTCTTCCACAACATCCAGTAAAACACTCCAGTAAGCAAAACATCAACCCGGAGAAGATACAGAACAGAAATCTGCTGTTACAAATGCTGACATCCCTGGATGGCTGGTCTGTGCAAAGGCCTACAAGCTTCCCATCTTGAAGATCAATCCACCTCAACAGTGAGCACAAGTTTTGGACATGGAAGTTCACTGCAACAGCCCAGTCCACTTTTGTGGACATAAATAATTCTCCAGTTAGATTCCCATCTCAAGCAAATAGCTGTGATAATTTAAATTAATATTGGGTCACCTGAAGCTGACAGCCTTAGCATTCAAAATAAATGCTTCTGTTACTGAGATAATTTACTGATGTGTTGGTAACATCTACCAGCTTTCCTGGATCCTGTCTCAGCTAAGGCATGCATCTCAGTAGAGGTGACATTACTCACAAGGGGATGACAGTTGAGGGAGGCAAAAAAAAATATCTTAGATGCTATAATGGTGAGTGGACCCCTCCTCCTCCTACCAAAGCTCAATCCTACCAGACAAAATCTTCTACCTTGGCATGTATTTTCTCATCTTACCGAAAAGTTAAATTTAATTTTTCTCCAGGTAGGGATGTGAGGACAATAAAAGGGTTGAGAAACAATGAACTAAGTGAAGCTAATCATTTCCTATGGGCCTAGAGTCACTCACAATTCAGAGCCTAGATCCTTACCGAGGCTGGGGGTATAAAAGGATCCTCTGGGTTAGCCAGACCTTGCCTTAAAATCAGATTCACACGGGGCTGTCATGTGAGCTCTCCCTTCCAGAAGTCCTGGATTCTAGACATTCTCCTATTCTGACCTCTGCTAAATTCCAAGTTCCTCAACCTTCGCCTAATCTTCCTATGCTCTGGGCTGGGCTCCTCTCCTCACTTTTAGAAAATGCTATCATTTTAAAAGGAAATGAACTCTGTACACACCTGCTACATACCCACAAAAGTTAAACATAAAAAACATTTAAAAAGCAACCAACTGTGATTAAATATCTACTATTCATTCATTCAACAAACGTTCACTAAGTGTCTATCACGTCCTGGGGCCTGAACAAAACAGACAATGTCCCACAAGTGCAAAGGCCCTGAGGTGAAGACGTGCCTGGCTGCCCAAGGATGAAAGAAGAGAGATGTAGCTACAGAAGAAACGAGGGGGAAGTGCCCCTACCGTGCTAGAAGCTTCCTCGTTTTCTTCTTCTGCCCCACCCACCACCCACCCCACAATCCTCACAACCATCCTCTAAAACAAGGATGTCTGGCCCTATTCTACCAACATTGGCTAATGTTTTCTGAGCATAACTATGTGTGAGACACTGCACTAAATAAGCACCTTTGGCCGGCTGTGGTGACTTATTCCTGTAATCCCAGCAATTTGGGAGGCCAAGGCGGGTGGATCACCTGAGGTCAGGAGTTTGAGAGCAGTCTGGCTAACATGGTGAAACCTCAGCTCTACTAAAAATACAAAATTAGTAGAGATGGGGCACACACCTGTAATCCCAGCTACTAGGGAGGTTGAGGCAGGAGAATCACTTGAACCCAGAGGGTGGAGGCTGCTATGAGCTGAGATCACTCCCACTGCACTCTAGCCTAGGTGAGACAGAGTGAGACTCTGTCTCAGAAATAAATAAAATAAAATAAATAAGCACCTTCCACAGATTACCTCAATGGCCACAGCAGTGCTACAGGGAGAGACTGTTCGTATTCCCCTTTTATAGGCCCAGATAAATAAAGGAATCAAAGGCTGGGCGCAGTGGTTCATGCCTGTAATCCCAGCACTTTGGGAGGCCAAGGTAGGTGGATCACCTGAGGTCAGAAACTTGAGATCGGCCTGGGCAACACAGTGAAACCCCGTCTCTACTAAAAGTACAAAATTAGCTGGGTATGGTGGCGAGTGCCTATAATCCTAGCTACTTGAGAGGCTGGGGCATGAGAATTGCTTGAACCTAGGAGGCGAAGGTTGCAGTGAGCTGAGATTGCGCCACTGCACTCTAGACTGGGCCACCCGACCGAGACTCTGTCTAAAAGAAAATAGCCATAATAATAGAATCAAAGTAGTGAACTAATTTGCCCAGGATCTCATAGTTCATAAGTAACAAAGCCAGGACTAGAACCCAGACCCACTGGACTTGGCCTTGCTCCTTGTACATCACCATGCTGCCTGCCTGCCTGCTTCTGATGACCTTGGCTTCCTGAACGATATACCTGATTTACCCAGGCCAGCACCAGCCTGGTGGTCCCTGCTCCACAGGCACCCACGGGCCTCCTATGCTAAACATGTAGCTTGTGTCAGAAGCTTGTAGCTTTCTACCTGACACCCATTCTCTCTTCTTTTATTTCGTTGCGAGTGGCAATTAATTCAACTAAAATGCAGTCTCTCCTGCAGGTATGTATAGCTCTACAACATAATTCTGGCCAATGGGATGAAGGTGGAAATAGTTGGGCAGGACTTACACCAACATTCCTTTAGGGAAGAGCGGGAATGAGAGGAAAAAGAAACCTCTGTGCTGTTAAGTCGCTGTTATCTGGATTTTACCAATCCAACCAATTAGCTGAATGACACCCCCTAAAAAAACAAAGAATTCGGTGCCTGGAAGTGGGGGAACTAAAAGTAATAGAACCTCTAATGTGGAATTGGATGAGCAAGAGGGGTCAGGAAACAGATGTTAAGGACGTGAAAGTTGCGGACTGGAAAGTGGTGACCCGAGCTATTGAATGTGAAGCGTCTGTCAAATTGCCAACTGCTGGATGTTGCAAAGTCATTTATATGTTGACTGAGGTAGTGGAGTCAGGAAAAATGGTAAGGAAATTTTAGAATACTGGTAGGTGCTTTTTCACTCTCAGTAAAGTCTATGGCTCCCCAACTCAGTAGGCAATCAGAGATGAAGCGAAATATCACTTTGCTTAGAAAGGTACTCTCAACATTGAGTCTGCAATCTAAATTGCGTAAGCCCAACATTATGGACACTTGCAAGGTTAAAGAAGCAGGTAAGCGGTGTTCTACTGGCTGGAGTTTGTAAATCTGTTGACAATAATGTGATTACCCACTAGAAACATTGTTTCAATTGTCCTCTGCAGCATACATTAAGTAGCATGTTACGTCAAAATTTAGAGAGATGGGTGCGGATTCTAAGCTAAAAAGTAAAGGATAGAGACCAGCCTGGCCAATATGGCAAAACCCCATCTCTTAAAAAAAAAAAAAAAAAAGTAAAGGAGACCAGGTGTGGGAGTGTGGGGGGGCGGCGGGGAGCAGGGAGGCGGGGGGTGGGGTGGGGGGGGGAGCAGGGGGGCGGGGGGGAGCAGGGGGGCGGCGGGGGGTAGGGGGGCGGCTCACGCCTGTAATCTCAGCACAAGGTGGACGGATCACAAGGTCAGGAGATCAAGACCATCCTGGCCAACATGGTGAAACCCCATCTCTACGAAAAATACAAAAATTAGCTGGGCATGGTGGCACATGCCTGTAGTCCCAGCTACTTGGGAGGCTGAGGCAGGAGAATCCTTTGAACCAGGTAGTTGGAGGCTGCAGTGAGCCGAGATCACACCACTGCACTCCAACCTGACAATAGAACAAGACTTCGTCTCAAAAAAAAAAGTAAAGGATTCAAATCACAAGGAATTGACCAGAAACACACAGACTAGATACCTTAAAACACACACACACACACACACACACATACACAAACCCAACCCTGGTCCACAGCAGCCAGGGATGGTTAAATCTCTGTAGCAACCTTGCAGCTCTTCCTCTCCCTCTTTCTCCTCGGCAATTCACATCAACAAGTAGGCTTCAAAATGTGTTCAGTCCCCAGAAAAGATGTCCTTCTTGTGCCTATTACAGAAGTGGCCATGGCAGATAGTGAGTGAAGAATGCGCTCCCAGTAAGAGGCAAGGGCCATGGAAGGCAATAAAAACAAGGAGTTCCTTCCATCAGTGCAAGGGTGGCCAGAGTGAGGACCCTTGCTATTCTTGGCCAAAAGGATTTGGTCATTGCTATCGACACCACTGTATTTTTCCATCTCTCCTTTTATAAATGGATTTTTCTTTTCTTGAGACAAATTTTGCTGTTGTGGCCCAGGCTGGAGTACCTTGGTGCAATCTCAGCTCACTGCAACCTCCACTTCCCAGGTTCAAGCGATTCTCTTGCCTCAGCCTTTCAAGTAGCTGGGATTACAGGCATACCACCAGGCCTGCCTAATTCTGTATTTTTAGTAGAGACGGGGTTTCACCATGTTGGTCAGGCTGGTCTCGAACTCCTGACCTCAGGTGATCCACCTGCCTTGGCTTCTCAAAGTGCTGAGATTACAGGCATGAGCCACCACGCCTGGCCCGGAAGTTTTTATTGCAGTTATTTTATACCTTTCCCAGTATTGTATGTTGGGGGTACTAAAGATTGCTCACAAGGAGTCCTATCTAGAGCTGATAGAGAAGACCACATACCACCCAGAGATCTGGGGCTCTAGTCTGGACATGCTACCTGGATGAGGCTTATTAGGTGCCACCTCCCTCAGCCTATGCCTTGAATGGAAAGAAGGGTATGTCTCAGTAACCAAAGAAGGGGACTGTGGCAGAGAATGCTAGTTCCCTACAGAATATCGTGCTCGCTTTTTCCTTACTAACAGAAACCCACTTGTGTTTGAGGAGCAAGTGCCCAGCCAAAAAGCAGTTTCTTAATGTACCTTCAAAGAGGGGTGGACATAAGATAACAGGCCTGGCCCATGAAGTTGTTGGGAGAGGTATCCAGGAAGGCTCCTTTTATATGGGGTCTCTTTTACCTTTTTCTTGCTTAGAATGCATGTGTGATGGCTGGAGCTTTAGCAACCATTTTGTGACCCTGAGCAGCTGTACCACCCCGACATGCCACCTCCAGGCTTCTTATCACATGAGAGAAAAACAGGCACCTATCTTGTCTGAGCCCTGTTAATTAGATATTCTGTTAAAGCTGAATAAAATCCATAGGAAATACATTGCTTTAATTTACTCTTCACCCTCAGATTCAAGACCCTGAATATAATCCTGAGTCCTTCAGCTTCAGCCCTGCTCCTTTTTCAATTAGCAGTTATTACTGAGTTCCAACGTCGATTTGAGGGTTGCACAAAAAAATACAGAGCATGTATCTGCCCCTTAAAAAGGTGAAAGCACACATAAACTTAACCAGTGACACATTAGCATAATTGTATAGTCCCAGGTATTTCACACAAATGTACAACTGATTGAGAAACTGCAAATACAAACTGCTGGGACTCCCTTAAGTCAGTTTACGTTTTGGGAGAGCTAGTTTTTTTTTTTTTCTTGGAAACTAAGTTTCACTCTTGTTGCTCAGGCTGGAGTGCAATGGTGCAATCTCAGCTCATGGCAACCTCCACCTGTGTTTAATCAACTCTCCTGCCTCAGCCTCCCGAGTAGCTAGGATTACAGGTGCCCACCACCATGCCCGGCTTATTTTTTGTATTTTTAGTAGAGACAGGGTTTCACCATGCTGGCCAGGCTGATCTCAAACTCCTGACCTCAGGTGATCCACCCACCTTGGCCTCCCAAAGGGCTGGGATTACAGGCATGAACCATAGCGCCCAGCCCGGGAGAGCTACTTTTTATCTGCCTACATGGCTGACTCCACACTAGATGAAGGGCTATGCATATGAGGCAGAAGAATTTCATCCAGCCTTTGACTTCATGCCACAAGGGTTGATTCTGCCAGGCACTGTGCTAGGCTAGAGAAGAAAAGATGAACAGCCTGTGGAGGCTGTGGTCCACTGAAGAAAGAGACAATAAAATAAACGGCAACAATAAAATGTGCAAAGAGCCATGGAAGGTGCACTTGGGGGCACAGGATGGATTCTGAGAAGTGAGGCTTTCCAAGGTCAATGCTGAGGTTTTAGGGGATGAGAGAGGTGCTGCCATATATTAATAAATTATAGAAGGTAAGAACCTAGAAGGAACCTCAGGGATTACCTCCTCCAGCCTTCAATTTCATAGATGAGAGAAATGAACATCAAGGGAGGCCCAAGATCCTTCAACTTCTGGGTTTGATGACCCTTGAATAATAGGAAAAAGAAAAAAAAATGAATGAAATAAAAAAGAGCAGCTATTTTGAGAATCTATTACCTGAAGACATTGTATGTCCTATGGACTGTCTGTCTAGATAAAAATGGGAATGAGTAGAAATTACAGGTAGACCCATGAATGTTGAAGACCAAAAAACCGAAATGAATATTTGAAGTTATTTCTGTTCCCTACCTACTTCTAAAATATATTTGCAGTGGCTTCAAATGTGAGCTCTGCAGTTTAAGACTGTTTACTCAGCATGTCAGGATTTGGCCAGTTCCGGTTTAATAATATTTCTAGAGTTTAGATATCTCAGTTCTAAAAGAGCATACTAATTGAGGGAAGAGGGCATGTGTGATGCAATCTGCATACTTGTACAGTGGCAATTCAATGCTTTGAAACAGTTGCTATCTACTGAATGGGTAATTGACCACGAATAGTCAGGGCTTCTGTGTTAGCAGCAAGACAGCCATGAGGTCACAGTGACTGTCCATTTCCTCTGACCATCCAGTCCATGTGGTATGGAATGGGCAGCCATGACACTACCAACCCGCTCATCCACAACCCAGGAGATACATCATCCACAACAGCATTATCATACGTTCTTTAATTACACCAGAGTGATTTTTTAACAAAGGATAGTTATTTTACAAATCCTTTCATACCAATTGTGCTACTAGATGCTTCTGGTGCTTGGACTTTTGGGTACATAATCCATTTACTGTATTTAAATTCTTAGCATGTAACTACACAAGCTCTTACCTCATCATTAATTAACAATGATATAAATATTTATAATAGCCGGTAATACACTCTGCCACTAGCTAGGTGTAAGGCCCCAGGCAAGTCATGTAAAATCTTTGAGCCTCAGTTTCCTTACCTGCCAAATGAGGCGGTTTTACTACATCTCTTTCCAGCTCCGGCATTGCCCCGACACCTCCCCAGACCTTGAAGCTGAGTTAGTGAGACAGGGATGACGTGGCCGGCCTCATTAGGAAGCATATACACAACACAGGGAAGTTTTAAGCTGCAGAGGAGATGGGCCAAATTGCTTTATCAGACTTTGAGTATCTGCCAAGAAAAAGGAGGAGGGGAGCCCCAGGGGTGGTTTTACATTTATGTGCTTATAACCCTAACCCAGCTCTTCCAGAAGACAAGATGAAATATATCCTACCAAATAAAAGATTTTTGGAACAGCAGAAGAACCAAGGTTTCAAGAAGTGGGGAAGAACTTGCCTGGGTGGTGGGCTGCAATAGGAAATCTCGGGTCTCCACTGAGGCCCCACAGCCTTTTCAATGTGCAAAGAGCCTCAGCTGTGCAGAGACTGACCTCCACCCGTTCCCTTCCCTGGACTGCTCGTCTGCTTCCTTGCAGGAGCTAGGGCTGGAGTGCCTGAGGCAGAAGCGAATTCTCAGAGGAAACAAAAAGATCACGGAGCACCAAGGTTCAACCTTGTGTCTCTCTGAGAAGCTCCCCCATTTCCCAGGCCTTGCTGTGGGAAAGGCCTCAGACAATGAGAAGGAAAGTCAAAGTCCATGGGAGTGAGAGAAACAAGAATCCTCAGCTGACCTCTTTCAGTCAGGAACTCAGAATTCAGGAGAAGAAAAGAATATAGAGGAGGCAGGAGAATATACTAATCCCGAGTCCCTCCATGACCCCTTTGCTACTCATGTGCCATCTTGGCCCTTAACTGGGTGGGAGAGAAGTGATGTGCAGAGAATAGAAGAAGACTTGAGATAGCATAAATGGAGAGGAACTAGGCGGAAAATCATCAAAGCTTGGGGTGAGGTCTGGGGAAATGACGAGGTTGGATCCACTGTCTCTCTAGATCCTGCTATGGTAGTGGCATGTACACAGTTAAAGACAGGGCTGGGCAGGGCGCAGTAGCTCATGCCTATAATCCTAGCACTTTGGGAGACTGAGGCGGGAGGATCGCCTGAGCCCAGGAATTCAAATGCAGCTCGGGCAACATGTCGAGACCCTGTGTCTACAAAAGATTGAAAATTAGCTGGGTGTGGTGATGCACACCTGATTCCAGCTACGTGAAAGGCTGACATGGGAGGATCTCTTGAGCCCAGTAGTTTAAGGCTGCAGTGAGCCATGCTCACACCACCACACTCCAGCCTGGGTGACAGAGTGAGACCGTGTCTCAATATATATTTTATAGACATGTAACTCTCTCTCTCTCTCTCTCTCTCTCTCTCTCTCTCTCTATATATATATATATGTGTGTGTGTGTGTGTGTGTGTGTGTATATGTGTGTGTACACACACACACACACATACATATATATATATGGCTGGGAAAGTTCACTGTCAGGGAGGTGCCACAAGATGACCTTGATGTTGGTGAACTTCCCACCATCCATGTCTTCAGGTTCTCAGGCTTGGAAATATGAATTCTGCACATTGCAAGGGCATCCATTTCTCATGTGTAGACATACAGTTACCAGCAAGAAAGCTCTTTGACGAATGTTCAGTTGGAAAGACAATCACTAAGTGGGCCGGCTGTCTGCATCCACAGAATCAATGCATGCTTACCCTGAGGGCAGGATATAGCAAAGCAAACTCGGAATCAGGAGAGCCAGGTGAGCACAGGAAGGGCTCTAGCTCAGGCAGCTTCAGGCGTCCCCACTTCCACACTGGAGGCAAAGCTTTGCAAAGGAAATTCTCTACTTAGCCAAGGCTCCTCTCTAGTAGAACATATTAGAAAAGGCATCACTCACTTTTTCTTCTTCTTTTTTTTCATTTCTTTTCTTTATGACCTCGTATCTGAGTTTTTTGTTTTTGTTTTTTTTTTTTTTTGAGACGGAGTCTTGCTCTTTCACCAGGCTGGAGTACAGTGGCATGATCTCGGCTCACTGCAACCTCCATCTCCTGGATTCAAGTGGTTCTCCTGCCTCAGCCTCCTGAGTAGCTGGAACTACAGGCACACACCACCACACCTGGCTAATTTTTTGTATTTTAGTAGAGACTGGGTTTCACCATGGCCAGGATGGTCTCAATATCCTGACCTTATGATCTACCCGCCTCGGCCTCCCAAAGTGTTAGGATTACAGGTGTGAGCCACCACGCCCAGACATTTTTTGTATTTTTAGTAAAGACGTGGTTTCACCGTGTTGGTCAGGCTGGTCCCGAACTCCTGACCTCAGGTGATCCACCTGCCTCGGCCTCCCAAAGTGCTGGGACTACAGGCGTGAGCCACCACGTCCAGCCACTAACTTCTTACTCTTAGAGGTTTTGGTCCCTGTTTTGCACTGACCACCCCACCCGTTCTGTTCACACCCACTTTCTCCAAACTGCACATTATTACATCAATAAGTAATGATATCTGTTCTCTGAATTACAAGTACAATCCCATTTCAGTCCATCCTCCGCAAGAGCACTGGGATTTGAGGTTTGGATTCTGCATACTTTCAAGGACAATGTCTTACCTTGGGAACTCGAAGACTGTCTATTCAATCCTGCATGTTCTATTTACTAGTTTAATTCTCAAAATAAAACTTGACTTCCTTATGTCTAAGTTCGGGGCTGTGAAGAAGGGATCTCACCATTGTCCCAAGTCCCGAGGACACCTTCTGGATTTAGTATAACTACAAGAGCCAACAAAGTGCCCGCCTGGGGCACTTGCAGGCAGTTCTGATGTGCTCAGAGTGGTGTCTAGGAATGCCTGTGGGAGGTGAGGATGGGAGGGACAGAACTAAAGTCACAAGCAAAGCTGGGAATCCATGTTCTTCTATCCACTCTTGACCCAGAGCCCTACTGAGGAGCCTTATGCTCTGAATTTCCAGACAGCTCCTGCATTTCCCAGAGCCCTGCGGCCCTGTAGCAGCGTCCCAGTGCCACAGATGGGGGAACAGATTGAGAAGGACCAGCAACTCAGTGACAATCACAGCACTATGTGTCCATGACGTCACTCTGCAATAACTCCCTGCAGATTGGAAGGCAGGTTCTCATCCATTAAGCAAAGCATTTCTCCAGGAAAACAGGAAATTGGAAGGAAAAAAAAATTCTCTGTATTAGAGACAACGTAGGCACAAGGACACCTCTCTACAGGGGGAATGTAGGCGGTTGGGTACATTTAGGACAGGAGCCTAATGTTTCCATTGCTGAGCCCTCAGAGGGAGGTGCTGTGGGAAATGGACACTCAGGCGCACTGCCGATCTGGGGGATTACCAAGATCAGCAAAATGGCCATTACCTGCCACCCACCAGGTTCCGCTGAAGCACTTCCAACATACTTTAAGCACCCTGGTTGGACGACTCCAAGTTCAGTATCACTCTCTTTGTGATGCTGAGCACGTAGACCGTGCCAAGTCAGATGCTAAAGGAACCATGTGAAAATAACCAAAGACTTGTTCTCAACTTGAAATCGCAAGTCTTCTCGCCTGAGGAGGTGATTAAAAACTTGGCCTCCTTCCCCCGACGTGGATGCTAGAGCCCCCTGCCTGGTAGGCCCAGGCGCTCTCCTGCCCAGTCCTGTCCTCATCCTTCCTTCCCTGTTCCCCACGGCTCTCTCCATTACACCTTCCACCCAAGTCCTTTCCCAAGAGGCCCAAGACCAGAAAAAAAAACAGAAAAAAAAGGAAAGAAAGATACCTGTGCATATGCTTCTGGTGTTCCCAAGTTCCACAAGATAAATACTGGTTAAGCAGTGAGGAATCACTCCTCAGGGAGGAATCATTCATTCATCCAGCAAATATTTATCGAGTGCAATAAATAAAGCAACCTGTCTAAATAAAGTTTAAAGTAACTTTAAATAAAGGTCTTCACCTTTGGGTACTTAAAATCTAAAGTGGTGGCCAGGCACTTTGGGAGGCTGAGGCGGGTGGATGGCTTGAGGTCAGGAATTTGAGAGCAGCCTGGCCAACATGGTGAAACCCTGTCTCTACTAAAAATGCAAAAGTTAGCCAGATGTGGAGGCGCATGCCTGTAATCCCAGCTACTCAGAAGGCAGAGGCAGGAGAAATGGTTTAAACCGGGAGGCAGAAGTTGCAGTGAGCCGAGATCGCGCCAGTTCACTTCAGCCTGGGTGACAGAGCCAGACTCCATCTCAAAAAAAAAAAAAAAAAAAAAGGTTTAAAGTGGTCTTTCCACGCCAAGTGAGCCTCAGAATCATCTAGGCTTTTTAAAGATAGGCAGATCCAATCTTTAGAGATTCTGATTCCCAAGACCTGGAGGAGTGGTGGTGGCGAGCAGATGCTTGTGCTTGTAACGAGTGTTTCAGGTAACTGGTGTAACAGGGCCCTGGAAACTAGTGGTCGGTTAGAACAAGAGGTGCCAACGACTGCATGACTGAGATGGGGACCACAGAAGAAAGTCGACTCTAACATCCTAATGTCTTCAGAGCCTCCTCATTTCCCACCAATTAGGGCTGTAAGATTTAGCAAATAAGAATGCATAGCTCCCAGTTAAAAATGAATTCCTTTATATGTATATATATATATATATATATATATATATATATAAATTTTTTTTTTAGATGGAATGGCCAGGCTAGAGGGTAGTGGCGCGATCTTCACTATAACCTCGGCCTCCCAGGTTCAAGTGATTCCCCTGCCTCAGCTTCCCCAGTAGCTGGGACTACAGGCACACACTACCATGCCTGGCTAATTTTTTTGTATTTTAGTAGAGACGGGGTTTCACCATGTTGGCCAGGATGGTCTTGATCTCCTGACCTCGTGATACGCCCGCCTCGACCCTCAAAGTGCCGGGATTACAGGTGTAAGCCACTGCGTCTGGCCATATTGCAGTATATCTTAATATAGGTATGTCCCATGTAATAGTTGGGACATATTTATACTAAACTATTATTCGTTGTTTATCTAAAATTCAAATATAACTGAGTGTCTGGTATTTCATGTGGCAACCCTACTCCCATCTCATCCCAAAATGAAGTTCTCAGAGCCTGTGACCTGCATGCCTTGTCTGCCTTTGTGACATATGGAATCCCAGCCGGCACCTCTGCCCTGCCTCAACAGCCTTTCATTCACTTCCTCCTGGATGCAGATATCACCCATGGGCCAGGGCCACCGACAGGGTGCAGGCAGAGAGCGAATGAGTCAGCCCTGGGATCACAGCTCAGCACTCCACTCTGAGGAACTTCTCTTCCTGACTCTGTATTATCACAGTCTCTGGTCTCATACGCCCAGATCTGCTCCTCACAGCCCAGCTGCCTCCCTAAATGCCCCTATTTGCCCAATCCCTGTAAATACTAGTCCCCTCTGGCCAATCGACCTCCCGAAATAGCCACTGACACAACAAGACGTCTGTCTCATGTTATACAACTATGTCATAAGGATGAAAGAAGATCAGGAACAGAAAAGGAAGATCAGAAATAGGAAAATGTTCGCAGTAATCACAAGAAATAATCCACTGGTGATTTTCAAACCATGATCCTAAGGCTATATAGCATTCCATAGATTTTCAAACACAGCTGCTGTGATTAGATTTCATTTGCTTACGCTTCTGGGTAATATTTAAATGAATTTAAACAGCTAAAACACTGAAGTATAGAGTTTGCAACCAATTTGAAGAGATGCTTGCACTGGGTTGTGGAGAACATTGCACTGTCTACCCAGCAACTCCTCCCTTTTTACCCCCAACAAAATCCTAGTTTTTGTTTCGTTTGTTTTGAGACTGGAGTCTGCTCTGTCACCCAGGCTGGAGTGCAGCGGCATGATCTCAGCCCACTACAATCTGCACCTCTTGGGTTCAAGCGATTCTCCTGCCTCAGCTTCCTGAGTAGCTGGGATTACAGGTGTCTGCCACCACACCTGGCTAATTTTTGTACTTATAGTACTATGAGACAGGGTTTCGCCATGTTGACCAGGCTGGCCTTGAACTCCTGACCTCAAGTGACCTGCTCACCTTAGCCTCCCAAAGTGCTTGGATTACAGGCAGCGTGAGCCACTGTGCCCGGCCTGAATCCTGGTTTTTGTGCAAGGATTCGGCCATCCTCCTCCACACAGCAGGGGCCTCGGCTTTAAAGATGGACCTAATTGGACAGACATGGTGGCTCATGCCTGTAATCCCAGCACTTTGGGAGGCCAAGGTGTGTGGATCACGAGGTCAGGAGTTCAAGACCAGCCTAGCCAATATGGTGAAACCCCGTCTCTACTAAAAATACAAAAAAATTAGCCAGGCATGGTGGCGGGCACCTGTAATTCCAGTTACTCGGGAGGGTGAGGCAAAGAATTGCTTCAATCCAAGAGGCGGAGGTTGCAGTGAGCTGAGATTGCGCCACTGCATTCTAGCCTTGGCAACAGAGTGAGACTCTGTCTCAGAAAAAAAAAAAAAAGATGGGCCTAATTGATCAGTAGGTGACATCCTTCCCTCAAAGCAGTGGCTTCAGGAATGAGCAGGTGACCCAACACTGGGCAATGAGACATTAGGTGATGCCTTCTGGAATCTTCTGGAGAACGCTGCCTTGTTCCTAAGACAAAGTGCTGAGATGTGATAGTCCCTCTTCTTCCTCTGGATGTCATCAGCTCTCAGTGACACGCCTGGAACTGCTGCTGCTACCCTGCTACAGCCTAAATGAAGCTCAATCCTGGGGATCACAGAGTGAGAGGAAAATGAGATCGTGATCCTGAGGACACCGCGGAGCCGCCAAATATCCTTCCTGTTCAAGCCGGTCTGGGTTGGATTTTTGTAACCAGCCTCTCGAAACCATCCTGTTATATGTGTGCTTCTGTGCTTGGAGCTGCATATTAGAAGGGAATATGTAAGACAGACACGCAAATTTAAACTTCTGAGATTCACAGCAATAAAAGTGGACCTACCTGCCTTTATTTCTATCCCAGAGGGCAGAAATGTGCTCATCCTTATTGCTCTCTACACACTGGCTTTCGCTTTCCCTTGACTTTGAATGAAAATAGCTCTATTTTAATGTTTGTTGATGAAATATCAAAAATAAACTTACTCCTTCTGGCAAGACCTCCATATTTAAACAGCCTCAGAACCACAAGAAAAAGCAGAAGGTGTTTGAAATCCCTTGTGAACTTTGCTTTGGAACACAGGCAAAGGCAGAGGCTGAACCCCCCCCACCCCGTGCCCCAGCCTTAAGAGGCAGAATCCCACAGCCCATGGATAGTTCCTGTGCTGACTCTCCCCGCCCCCACCCTCACGTGCTTTTTTTCCTGCGGCCGTCCCCTCCAGTGACTACTAAGCTAGTCCCCAGGCTCCAAGGGTAGAACTCCCACTTTGCAAACTTTCTACCAATGCTGCTCCTCCCATTTCATGCAGTTCCATCAACCTATCAATCAACTCCTTGAAAGAGGGCTGGAGGCTTGACTCTGGACTACTACTGACTCTGGAAAAGTGAGCTTGTTTCTCAGGGTTTCTAAATGGTACAGTAAAGCCACCAGAAATAGTGACATCTCCTTCGCCCATGTGTGTACCTATGCAACAATCTTGCATGTTCTTCACATGTAGCCCAAAACCTAAAATGCAATGACAAAACCTAAAATGCAATTAAAAAAAAAAAGAAATAGTGACATCTTCAATCCTCCAGTGAAGACATAATGAAAGTAGTGAATGGCTCCAGGCCAGGAGTGCTGATTCCAGCACAGCAAGACAGAAACACAGCCAAAGTGGACAAGAAACTAGAATACAGGGCCGGGCACAGTGGCTCACGCCCATAATCCCTGCACTTTGGGAGGCCGAGGCAGGTGGATCATGAGGTCAAGAGATTGAGACCATCCTGGCTAACACGGTGAAACCCATCTCTACTAAAAATACAAATAATTAGATGAGTGTGGTGGCACGAACCTGTAGTCCTAGCTACTTGGGAGGCTAAGGCAGGAGAATCGCTTGAACCTGGAAGGCAGAGGTTGCAGTGAGCTGAAATCGCGCCACTGCACTCCAGCCTGGGTGACAGAGTGAGACTTTGTCTCGAAAAAAAAATAAGAAAAGAAAACAGAACACAGATTAATCCTGAACACTAATAAAAACAAACACGTGAAGCTGCCAAGGAGATGAGAACGCGCATACCAAATTGAGGCCAATTCATTCCCTAAATATTTACTGAGTGCCCACTACCCTGTGCCAGGCATTACCACAAATTGCTAAAAACACAAACTGAACAAGTTCTGTTTTTGGCTTCAAGATTCCCCAATATTCCTAGCGATAGCTACATAAATAACCTTAAAAAATGACAGAATTCACAAGGTGGAATTGGGGGTGACTGGAGTCATTTACACAAGCCCAGTCCTATGGAATCCTGAAAGTAAACACACAGGTGGTATATTCACACAACAGGCACGGAGGGCGGGCGTGGAGGGCGTGTGAATGGTGGGGCTGGGAGTTAGGGTGCAGATGCAGGCTGGGGCAGAGTGCACATGGAGTTTGACCTTTGTCACGTAGGTCTTGGGTTTTCGTTACTGGTGGTTTTTTTAATTTGTTTTTTTAAGCAAGAGGGCGAGATAACCAGATTTGTGATTTCATTTTAGAAAAGTATCGAGATGAGAAAATGTTTGCCATGATACGTGAGGAGGAAGTGGGTTACAAAGTAATTTTATTTTCATTTTTAAAAAATGAAATTGTTATGTAATATCCTTTAAGGATATTCACTAAAATGACTGTTTTCATCTCAGGAAAGGACGACTATGAGTGGTTTTTTACCTTTAAATATCTAGATTTTCTAAATGCTTATGAACATATATGACTTTACTGATAAAAACACAATGTGGCTGGGCACGGTGGCTCACACCTGTAATCCTAGCACTTTGGGAGGCCAAGGCACGTGGATCACCTGAGGCCAGGAGTTCAAGACCATCCTGGCCAATACGGTAAAACCCTGTCTCTACCAAAAAAAGAAATATATGTATATGTGTGTATGTGTGTGTGTGTGTACACCAGGCACGGTGGTGTGTGCCTGTAGTCTCAGCTACTCAGGAGGCTGAGGCAGGAGAACTGCTTGAACCCAGGAGGTGGAGGTTTCAGTCAGCCAAGATTGCACGACTGTACTCCAGCCTCAGCAACAGAGAGAGACTCTGTCTCAAAAAAAGAAAAAAAAAATGAGGCCAGGCACGGTGGCTCATGCCTGTAATCCCAGCACTCTGGGTGAGAGGCAGGTGGATCACAAGGTCAGGATTTCGAGAGCATCCTGGTCAACATAGTGAAACCCCCTCTCTACTAAAAATAAATAAATAAATAAAATAATGCAATGTGTGGGGAGTGGGGTGGGGATGAGATGGGATCTCTGTGCACTGAGTGAGACCACACGACAGGGAGGCAGTTGGAGGAATGTCCTCATAGCTCAGATGGGACACAGTGACTGCCTGGATAGGGGAGTGGCAGTGGGATGGTGGGGAAGGGGCTGTCATCTTGGACAATTTCAGAGGCACAGCTGACTAGTCTTGGTGACCACTTGGAATGAGGTTAGAGGGGAAGGGGATAGAAAAGAGGAGGAGTCCAAGGTGACCTAGGCGACTGCGGAGACCTAGGGGCTCAGCCAATAAAGGTCCCTTATTCACACAGGCCTTGTCCTTTGCCTCTTACACTCCAGGAATCTGAGTCTGGCCCTCTTGCCAGGGCTCCAAACCAGACTTTTTGCCTTTCTCTGTTCCCTTGGCTAGCTCCAGACCTAGTGGGAATGGCCAAGGCTTTCCTTCTTAATGCGACAGCGGACTGGCTTGCCCCATGCCCACCTACCGCAGGCTGCCCCCGACACTCATGAAGCCTTAGTCCAAAACTCCCCATCTGAATCCACAGGGCCTGGGAGAGCCAGGTTTGTTATCAGAAGCTCACAAAGCTCAGCCTCTTTTAAAGCAATTAAACCCCAGTGTGGGAGACCTTTGGTACCAACTTTTTCCACCTAGTAGGCTCTTGGCACAGATCTAACAGTCCACCAGCGTTGGAAGGCCAATGCGTTACCCTGGAGCCAAGTGGGAGATGAACATACACATGCATGTGTGCACACACATACACACACACGCGCACACACAGACACACACACACACACATGCTTTGTGACTGTAGCTCTCCATTCCCTCTTCCCCTTCCAATTTCCCAAAGCTCCATTCAACAAGCAAAACATGGATCTGATTATGAGGTTTGACTTGGGCCAAACAGTTGCAGCCCTACTCATCAGACACACTGGAGTAGGGGCCAATTTCCATCAGAAAAGCCAAGGGAAATGAGTGACAAGTACAGAACTGAGCTGGCTGGGCCGAGGAGAAGGAGCTGCAAAGGAGAAAATTGTCTCTATTATGTCAAATCCGTCCTCAGATAATGAACTGCCAGGCCACCACATGCTTTTGCAGCATCACATTCATCTGTCATTTTTTTTTTTGAATTACATCTCCATTCCAGGCACCTAATAAAAAAGTGTGGGTCCACTCCCCACTCAGCCAAGGATCTATAGAACGTGAAAAACAGGCAAATTCTAACTAGAGGACAGTATTTACAATCGGCTCCAGATTCCC
Organism: Cacajao melanocephalus; assembly: GCA_963573385.1. Lineage (NCBI taxonomy): Eukaryota > Metazoa > Chordata > Mammalia > Primates > Pitheciidae > Cacajao > Cacajao melanocephalus. The sequence goes on from CAUYLG010022883.1 coordinate 58,607, forward strand.
AAAGGAAAACAATTTTGACTCAAAAAAGTCATTTGAGAAAGACAACTTTTGAAAGTTTAGGCATAAAGACGTTTGTACCATAGCATGAAGAAGAAAGGCTAATTAGAAAACAAAATATAGTTGGCAGTGCGCTGGAGCTGGCTCCTGCTGTTTCCCGAGAGCTGATTGTTAGAGTTTCAGGAAGTTTGCAAGCTGGCTGACACCATGTTGCTACTCTGAAACCAGCCATGGTGGGAGTGTTTACACCATGGAAATTGGCAAACGCTACAAATCTGCAAGGCCCCTCCCTGCCAGCCGTTTGTTAAACATTTAACAGCACACTAAGAAGTATGATCCTTTCCACTTTTAAAGTTCTATTTATATACACATTGGTGTATATGTAAAAAGTCAGGAAGTAAAATAGCTAAAACATGAAAACACTGTTTTCATTCTGGGTGGTGAGACTAACAAGTAGTTGTTTTTTGTTTGTTTGTTTTCTGAGATGGAGTTTCGCTCTTGTTGCACAGGCTGGAGTGCCATGGTGCGATCTCGGCTCACTGCAACCTCCGCCTCCTGGGTTCAAGTGATTCTCCTGCCTCAGCCTCCCAAGTAGCTGGGATTACAGATGTGCACCTCCATCCTTGTCTAATTTTTTGGGTTTCTTTTGTATTTTTAGTAGAAACAGTGTTTTGCCATGTTGGCAAGGCTGGTCTCAAGCTCCTGACCTCAAGTGATCCACCCACCTCGGCCTCCCAAAGGGCTGTGATTACAGGCGTGACACTTCACCTGATCTTCACTAGACTATATCGAGTACATCATGAGACCTCAAATTTCTTGCTGAATAGTTAGAATGAAACTTGAGCTCCTGTTGTCTCATGATTAAACAAATCTAGGAGTTTTTTGAGTAAAGGAAAGGGGGTTACTAGCCCCAATCTGACTTGGTTTTGGAACCAGTTTATGGTCTCTGCAGGAAAATTCCACCTTGTTTTTTCTTACTTCCTACATACTCCTTGTACAAGCGACTTTTGACTGTTGAGTGAAGGTTGGGTTGCTGATATGTTGCTTCTCAATGGCTTGCACTTCCTAATCCCACAGACTGTGAATCTCGAGAACTACATGCTGCCTCCAAAGTCCCCACTTGCACATGAACATGAGAAAGCTGGGATGGGAGGGGTTTTCTAACACTCCGTGAAACCTTCTCAAGCAGACAGTGAACAACATGTCTGTCATACAATGGTCCCGCTTCAATCAATGTTCTCCTTGCTCCAGTTACTCAGTTGGCCTGCAGACACTTCTGGCTGGTCTGTGATTAATGGAGAGGTCTGACTCTGTGTGGATGTCATTCTTCTAAAAACAGGAGGTACCCTCCAGGCAAAAATATCTAGGAAACCATGAAAAAAGAGGCCGCACTGATTCCAAAGTCTTGTTGACCAACCTTTTAAGACGAAGTTTAAAATGTATCCAATATCATATATTCCAGTGTTGCACCTAGAAGATCAAAGAACCACCTAGATCTGTAAAACAGGGGCCAAGCAGTTGGAGCTCAGGTGCCCCATCCTGCTCCTCCTCCCACCCCCACGCCAACCAGATAGGGCATATCCACCTCATTGATTTACACACTGGGATTCCATATCAAAATCTTAGGTTAAGAAAGCATTCCAGTGCCTAAAAAGTAGTGTGTTTGAAAATCACTCATCTAATCTAATCATCTCATTGAATAGGTTAAAGAAATTGAGGCCTCAGAAGGGAAAAGTCACCCAGGCAGTGAGTGAAGGAGTCGGACCTGCCCACTAATTACACCCAATCACTCTTGCGTCAACTGTCCTTTAAACTGGCAGACAGTTGACTTGGCCTCATGCAATCTTCCTTTCTGGTCTACCACACTGTTCTTGTTCTTGCTGATGAGGAAGTAATTGTTTTCAATTTGGATCTGGGCTCCAGTACCTACACTGGCCTCCCTTTTGACTTAGACCTTCTGCTCCTGGACCCTGGCCAATCCAACAGCAGACCTGCCAGACCTCATCTTAATTCCATATCCTTTGTCTCCCCCAGCCACATAAATCTACACAATGCATGCACAACAAATCTACATAGATTCTGGTGGCCTTGAGAACTTCCAAAACACTCCATCAAAAGAGGATGTAACAGACTATAATAAACCCAGTGCCCCATGCGCAGCAGGCACTGACTCAGTGTTCCTAATGATGTTGACGATAAGCTTAGGGATGACAGGTAGCTACGCACAAGGTAAATACTGAAATGTACTGCAACATCCACACAGACTGCGATCTCCCCTAGCTCTGAATAGTTACATGGATATTAAAATAGTCACAGGCCCTGCATCACCCTCAATTTCCTGTTTTGTCAAATACAGAGCAGCAGAACTCTATCTGTTGTCACAGAGGTTTCCAATTTATAAACAGCAAATAAATTAAACTCAAAGCTCATCCCGGAGCAGTTTCATTAGATCATGCTTACTTGCACCTCCAAAGGATTTTCCGTTCATAAATTGCATCACGGCAGTGTTTCCATAAACAGCAAGCTTCCCTAATGATTCAACTATACATGCTTCTTTAGCAAAAAAAACAAAAACAAAAACAAAACACACACACACACACACACACACACACACACACACACATTAACTTGAGAGGCATTTAAATGAAAAACAGAAGGGGAAAAAAGTAAAGAAACAGAAGATAAGACCTAGGGCTGGGGCCATTCGTGGCATCTTGATTTTTTTTTCCCCCTAAATTTGAGGCTCTAAGACAGCTGGAGCCACAGCAGAGAAACTGCCCTGATTTGGTGCTTTGCGCAGAAAGCATCCCTCTGAACCCAAGTGTGTAGCGCTCTCCCAGCCACTGCGTTCCATTTATATCAGACTATTCTGAGGTAGCCATAGCTTGCTAGTATCATCTCCTTCTAGGAATCTATCCCGGACCAAGAAATCTCACAACCCTAAAGACCAATGGAATTAGAACATATTCTGAGCCCCGTGACTATTGTAATTCTGTTAATAATTCCTGACCCCACTGATGGCCAATGGCAGCCAGTGAACTGGAAACTGGGGGTGACTCGGGGTTACCTGGGATGGCACCTCCTCAGGATAAATTCGGCAACCCCAGACAAGCCCTCCAAATACACTCTTCCAATCCAAAAGCCTGCCATTCAGCTGCAAATGAAATTCTCACTGAAGCACATATGGGGAATCCTGTTCAATCAGTCCCATCAGCTCCCGTTGTCTGGCAGTATCTCCGAGCTGAGCTCTGGAAGGTTTTCTTTAAACCTGCGGGAGACCTGGCGTGTGAGGATGGTGTCAGACCTCAAGCCTCTGACACCATCGGTTTGGTTTAAGAAGCTGTGATAGAACTAAATTATCTGACATTTTCTTCTTCATCCTCTTTTATTTTTCCTCCACAAACAGAACAAGCTCCAAATGTGACCTACTTTCCCTTTCTTTGTGATTATGCAGAGCTCACAAAGCTTTCCCTTCAGCCTAATATTTCCAGTGACATGCTTTTCATCTTTGAGGAAAGAAGAGTCTGCCTCAGGCTGCCAGAGAATATGTCTTGGTGAGATGACCGATCAGGACGGGTGAATTACAAAGACTTCACTTGGGGACTCCTGAGCCACTTTGACCGATCACAGGAAAAAAAAAAATAACAAAATCCAGATTCCGCCCCTTGAAAGTAATTAGCATTTAGTCTGAAAGTTTTCATCAACAAGAATCAAGATGCTATGGGTGGGTAAGTGACTCTGAAATCCTCCCCAAAGCCCCCATCCTGTAACTCCAGCCTCTGTGGCCTTGGCCTGGAATCCTGCCACCTTCCAAAATCCACTCCGGCGTTTCCAAATTCTGCATTTTGCATTAAAAATTAATTGACTTCTTCCAACTCTTCAGTGACTCAGAACACAACAGCGTTTCAAAGTATCAGGAGAAACGATTTGAAAATAAAAGCCAAGTACCTAGCTTAGGAGGAAATCTGGCTCTCTTAGTCAACATTAAGCTGATATTGACTTTCCCCCACTATTTTTACCTTGGAGGCTGTGCATTTTGTACATGTCTGATCTGCTGTCCTTTTCCCCGACATTGAAATTCCAAATTACAATTTGTAATCGGGAAACATTTGCTTTGGGGACTTTAGAAATGTCCCTGCTGGCCAGCAATTCTGGCACTAGGATTCTGAGCCAAAGCTTCTCTTTTATCCTCAGTGAGGTGAAACAGGGCCTGCTCAATGTTTACCAGACAAACTGTTCACAACAGACACAGACGTGCAGCCTTGGGATCCAACTGCCTTTGCTTCGATCCAGGTTGGTTCAGCTTCAGGCCACCTTCGGGCTGTCTGGTCAGCATGGACTTATACACAAGGTGCATGGCTTGAGGGGTCTGGAAAAATCCCTGTGCCTCAATGGGGCTCTCTGGCTGCATCTGCCATTAGCAGTTCAGGGATGGGGATGTCCAGCGTCCTCAGTATCGTCTCCCCAGTGCACTGAATGCCATCCTCACGGCTGTTAAGTAGTTCATTCACTCATTCATTTCGGAAGAATTTACAGACACCTGGGTGCAGCACAGGCCACATGAAGGTGATGGAAACAGACATTGTCCCCACCTTCAGGGAATCTGTGAGCGTAATGAGAAAGACAAGGGGAAGTTCCCCGTATTACCATAGGGAAGTCGGAGTACTACAGGCTCTCAGCCTCTGCCTCTCCCTCTTCCTCCCTTTGGTCCTCCACTGCTGTCTCTGCTCCAGTGCCACCAGAAATCTCTGGTGCAATCGTGACATGAAGCAGGGATGAATAAAGAGCTGCTCTGTGTCATACCCTCTGACTAGGCATCAGTTCAGCCTCATCACTGCTTAAGTCCTGATCTGTGTCTCAGTTCTTTATTTTTTTTGAGATAGAGTGTCTCTGTTGCCCAGGTTGGAGTGCAGTGGTGCGATCTTGGCTCACTGCAACCTCTGCCTCCCAGTTCAAACGATTCTCCTGCCTCAGCCTCCCAAGTAGCTGGGACTACGGGCACGTGCCACCATGCCTGGCTAATTTTTTTGTATTTTTAGTAGAGACAAGGCTTCACCATGTTGGCCAGGCTGGTCTCGAACTCCTGACCTCGTGATCTGCTTGCCTCAGCCTCCCAAAGTATTGGGATTACAGGCGTGAACCACTATGCCCACCCTTTCTTTCTCTTTTTTTTTTTGAGATGGAGTCTTTATCTGTCACCCAGGCTGGAGTGCAGTGGTGTGATCTCAGCTCACTGTAACCTCTGCCTCCCAGGTTCAAGTGATTCTCTTGCCTCAGCCTCCCAAGTAGCTGGGACTACAGGCATGTGCCACTATGCCCGGCTCATTTTTTGTATTTTTAGTAGAGGCAGGGTTTCACTATGTTGGCCAGGCTGATTTCAAACTCCTGACCTTGTGATCCGCCCACCTCAGCCTCCCAAAGTGCTGGGATTACAGACGTGGGCCACCGCGCCCGGCCTTGTGTCTCAGTTCTAATCCTCAAAGCGTCATCTATCTCTAGTTCCCATCGCGGCATCCAGAATAACGCTCTGTCCCTTGGGCTGATGGCTGGAGCATGTTGCAAGCTGCCTGGTCTTCTGCCCTTCATGGAGTTCCCAGCCTTTGGAGACTGGTGCCAACTGTTTGCCTGAACTACAGTGTGCTGTTGCTGGACCTCTTTGACATGAGTCTTTGCCTATCCCATTTGAGTGGAGAGACCTGACTCCAGGTCCCAGTTCTGTGCAGCTGGCGCCTCCCATCCTCTTGCCATTGGCTGGGCCAAGCCTCTAGATGTGGTGACAGCCCTGGAAGGAAGAGCTCACCTCACAGGTGGAAAGCCTGGCTGGTAAGGAAGACACTGTTCCAAAGGAATCATCTGGGTGTTCCCAATTTATCACTCTGCTTTCAAGTATGTTACCACAAAATATTTGGCAAGGAATAGGCCAACTCAAAATTGGAGAAAGTGAAAATGACTAAATAGCAGTTGGCAGAAGGGGCCTGGATAAATCCTTTCAAGAAGCATGGATAAAGGAAAAACTAGGGACAGGCCAGGAACCCTGTTCTCTGGCTCAAGGGAGACCATGCCTGGAAAGGGCATGGGCAGTTGGTCCTGGGCAACTGCTTCAAGTCTTCAGGCCCCAGCGTCCTCATCAATATTGCAGAGAAGATGGACATCTGGAAACTTTAAATAGTCTCCATCTTACTTTCAGTTGATGGACTGATCTTCTGTAAAATGTGGCCAATTTCTTCAAAAATCATCATGTAAAGGAGAAATGAATACAAGGTGTAAGTCATCTGGTTCGAAACATCAACAGAAAAATGAAGATCTTGGAAATAAGGACCAGCACATTTTCGGTATCACATGCAGCAAAACGTGTGATGCCGAAAAACAGTTCCAAGAGCTGTCTTCCTGCAAAGGGTGACCACTGGCGGACACATCTGAGAGCTGCCATCCATCACACAGTCTTCTTGAAGTCATCATTCCTGTTGAAGTCTCTGAGAAGTCCTGTATTGTTAAAAGCTGTTTAAGGGGCTAGGCGTGGTGGCTCACTCCTGTAATCCCAGCACTTTGGGAGGCCGAGGTGGGTGGATCACCTGAGGTCAGGAGTTTGAGACCAGCCTGGCCAACATGGTAGAACCTCATCTCTACTAAAAATACAAAAATTAACTGGGTGTGGTGGTGGGCACCTTTAATTCCAGCTACTCAGGAGGCCAAGGCAGGAGAATTGCTTGAACCCAGGAGGCGGAAGTTGCAGTGAGGCGAGATCGTGCCACTGCACTCCAGCTTGGGCGACAAGAGCAAAACTCCATTCCAAAAAAACAAAACTAAACTAAATGCTGTTTAAGGTTTAAAAATGAGCTTTTGAATCTTATGTAGGTTGGGTGCTGTGGCTCATACGTGTAATCCCAGCACTTTGGGAGGCTGAGGCGGGTGGATCTCTTAAGTCCAGGAGTTCGAGGCCACCCTAGGCAACATGGTGAAACCCTGTCTGTACTAAAAATTCAAAAAAGATTATCCAGGGATGCTGGCACACACCTGTAGTCCCACCTACTTGGGGATGGTGGGGCTGAGGTGGGAAGATCACCTGAGGCTGCAGAGGTCAAGGTTGTGGTGAGCTATGATCACACCATTGCACTCCAGCCTGGGCAACAGAGTGAGACCCCATCTCTAAAAATAAAATAAAATGAATACAATAATAAAAAATTATTTGACTATGAAATTCTTTTTTTATTAGCATCTCTCAAATATGGACATCTGAGTTTCACATTGTAGGAAATAATACTATAAAGGGAATATTTTTGTTTGTTTTTTTTCCAGACATAATGAAGTGCCCAAGCTCATCATCACTGGTCATTAGAGAAATGCAAATTAAAACCACATTGAGATACCATCTCACGCCAGTTAGAATGGCAATCATTAAAAAGTCAGGAGACAACAGATGCTGGAGAGGATGTGGAGAAATAGGGACACTTTTACACTGTCGGTGGGAGTGGAAATTGGTTCAGCCATTGTGGAAATCAGTGGGGGGATTCCTCAAGGATCTAGAACCAGAAATTCCATGTGTCCTGGCAATCCCATTACTGGGTCTATGCCCGAAGGATTATAAATGGTTCTATTATAAAGACACATGCACATGTATGTTTAACATAGCACTGTTCACAATAGCAAAGACTTGGAACCAACCCAAATGCCCATCAATGGTAGATTGGATAAAGAAAATGTGGCACATATACACCATAGAATACTATGCAGCCATAAAAAAGGATGAGTTCATGTCCTTTGCAGGGACATGGATGAAGCTGGAAACCAACATTCTCAGCAAACTAACACAAGAACAGAAAACCAAACACTGCATATTCTCATTCGTAAGTGGGAGTTGAAAAATGAGAACACATGGACACAGGGAGGGGAATATCACATACCGGGGCCTGTCAGGGGGTGGAGGGCTAGGAGAGGGATAGTATTAGGAGAAATACCTAATGTAGATGACGGGGCGATGGATGCAGCCAACCACCACGGCATGTGTATACCTATGAAACAAACCTGCATGTTCTGCACATGTACCCCAGAACTGAAAGTACAATTTAAAAAAAAGTGCCCAGCAAAAACCAAGCAGGCAGAATTTTTTTTTTTTTTTTTGAGAGACAGTGTCTCACTCTGTCACCTAGGCTGCAGTGCAGTGCCCTGACCACTGCTCACTGCAGCCTCGACCTCCTGGACTCAGGTAACTCTTCCACCCCAGCTTCCTGAGTGTCTGGGACTACCGGCACGCACCACTATGCCCAGCTAATTTTCGTATTTTTTTTTTGTAGAGATGAGGTTTTGCCACGTTGCCCAGGCTGGTCTTGAACTCTTGGGTTCAAGCAATCTACCTGCCTCAGCCTCCGAAAGTGCTAGGATTACAGGCGTGAGCCAACACACCTGGTCTCAGAATCTTAATTTACCATTTTTTTTTTTTTGAGATGGAGTCTTGCTCTGTAGCCCAGGCTGAAGCGCAGTGGTGCGATCTCGCTCACTGCAACCTCTGCCTCCCTGGTCCCGGTTCAAGTAATTCCCCTACCTCAGCCTCCCAAGTAGCTGGGATTACAGGCATGAGCCACCATGCCCAGCTTTTTGTATTTTTTCGTAGAGACGGGGTTTCACCATGTTGGTCAGTCTGGTCTGGAACTCCTGACCTCATGATCCACCTGCCTCGGCCTCCCAAAGTGCTGGGATTACAGGCATGAGCCAAAGCGCCTGGCCTTAATTTACCGTTTTTAAACCTAAGCAACAGCTCATGACTAGCCACATATTCAAAGATATGCCTACCTTGGTCTCCTTTCTTACCCATTGACTCTTGGGGCCCTTCGAAGGTACAGCGAGGCAAGTGGTGACCACTTTTCAAGGGGCCCCACGGCACACAGCAACACTGCCAGCAAACTGACCAACACAGAACTAAACTACAGTGACGTCTTCCCGCCTCAGGGATGCGCCTCTGCTGGTTTGGAGACAGCCTGGGGACAACTAATTGCTTTTCAGCTCAGGCTACACAGCTTTCTCACATCCATTACTCCCCAGGGCCATATTTTCCCTCAGCTGCATTTTTCAGAGAATGGAGCCAGAGGAAGAGGGAAAGTGAAAGAGAACAGGGATGGGCAGGAAATAGCTTTTCATCTTCGATTACTAACTTCAAAATCCTTCACTTAAAACAATAAGCAGTCCTTTCCCAGCTGCAGCTTTTGAGCATCAAGTTGAAGGTTGAGGCTGCAAACTAGAGGGAAGTGTGGCCACTGGTGTTCTAGGAGAGTGGAGGAGCATTGTCCATCAAGGAATAGGGGTAGCTTCCTCTGCAGGGCTCTGATAACCTGGTTACCATTAGCAGTGGTGTTGAAGGAATGTCAGCGGTCCTCTGACGTGGCAGTGGGTGAGGTCTGGCCTCTAACTAGAGAGGGGGCTCCAGGACAGAGAGCCACCAGCCATGGGCCTGAGAACCCCAGTTCAGTCTCTGTCCTCTTCCTTTGAGTAATTATTTTATTTCTTGAGACGCAATTTCGCTCTGTCGCCCAGGTTGGAGTGCAGTGGCACGATCTCGGCTCACTGCAACCTCCACCTCCTGGGTTCAAGCGATTCTTCTGCCTCAGCCTACCGAGTAGCTGGGACTACAGGTGCGTGCCACCACGCCCAGCTAGTTTTTGTATTTTTAGTAGAGACGGGGCTTCTTCATGTTGGCCAGGCTGGTCTCGAACTCCTGACCTCAAGCGATCCGCCCACCTCGGCCTCCCAAAGTGCTGGGATTGCAGGCATGAGCCACTGTGCCCAGCTCCTTTGGGCAATTCTGAAGCAATGGCAGCAATCTTGCCAAGGCGATTCAGGAAAACTGGGCATTGGGGCATTTGCCAAAGGAACACATGATGAAAAATGCGAAGAGGAGGAAGATCCAGAACATGAGTCTGAGATAGTATGAAGTGGACATTGGAAAACACTGACATAGGAAAGCTTGTTTTTTCAAGGAAGAGAGAATTTCTAGGAGACTAAACAAAAGTCCTTCTGCATTGGGTTTCCTGAAGGCCCATAAAGAAGACTGGCCAGGCGCGGTGGCTCACGCCTGTAATCCCAGCACTTTGGGAGGCTGACATGGGCGGATCACAAGGTCAGGAGATCAAGACCATCCTGGCTAACATGGCGAATAAAACCCCATCTTTACTAAAAATACAAAAACTTAGCCGGGTGTGGTGGCATGTGCCTGTAGTCCCAGCTACTAGGGAGACCAAGGTAAGAGAATTACTTGAACCGGGGAGGCGGAGGTTGCAGTGAGCTGAGATTGTGCCACTGTACTCTAGCCTGGGCGATAGAGCAAGACTCTGTCTCAAAAAAAAAAAAAAAAAAAAAAAGAAGATGAAGAAGGTTTTGTTTGTCGTTCAAATCTTTAATGTGTATGGGAGGAAGGAGGGGCTTTGACTTGAGGTTGCCCTCTTTCTTCTGGGCAAATATTCCAGAAGGTCCAGGAAAGTTTTTGGACATCTGATCTAGAGGCAAATCCTCTAAGGGTTTATCTTCTACCCCTGAGACCTGAAGGTTTGAGAGGAAAAGTAAAGATGAAGGGGGGTGAGGGCCAAAAACAAGAAATTAGCACTCTGAATCTTTACAGAAAAACTGTTGTCTGGAGCTTCCAAATTGTTTTCACATCTGAAGGAAGGAAAAATCCATCTCCTCTTCTTTGAGGTCAGAATCATACTTTACTTTATGATGAGAAATGATGGACTGGCGCCGTGAAGGGAACGAGCGTGGATGGAAGCGTGTGAAAGCTTCAGGCTCTGAGTCCACGAGTTCCTCCCGAGCAGGAGTGGGTGGACATCCGTGACGGGCGGCAAGTGCACTCTCCCACAGTTCTGCAGCTTGTCTTCCCGAGAAATTCCATGGCCAGAGCATCCCACTCGTACATAATAAATAACCTTCTGGGCTTGGCTATTTTGATGCCTTTGGTCAAGCCAGAGCCTGAGCTCACTACTCTCAGAGATGAAAGGTATACACCATGACTGTTTTTTTTTTTTTTAAGACGGGGTTTCACCATGTTGGTCAGGCTGGTCTTGAACTCCTGACCTCAGGTGATCCGCCTGCCTTGGCCTCCAAAGTGCCTGGATTACAGGCGTGAGCTAGCACGCCCGGCCATTTTTTTTTTTTTTTTTTTAAATCAGAGGATTGCCTCCTGTCCTTTACTTTCAAATTCTTTGAATTTTCAGATCCTTTGAAGACTGCTTGCAGTTGGCCATTTCCAGCTTGATGTCAGATGACCAGCTTTGATGAGGCTGGTGAAGCGCTCACCTGAGGGACAGAAGCCTCTGGTTTCTGGATTTTTCACAAAGAGAACTGGTCTGCATGGTGCTGAGTCACTGTCTCCACGCCAAGAGGGAGGGTCTGGGGCTACCTCTTCTGCTTTCTTGCTGATGTCACAACCTCTTAGTCACCTCTTCTCAAACGTTCCGTGTTCTCAATTTCAAATTAAATTTAAGAACACGGCTGGGCATGGTGGCTCACACCTGTAATCCCAGCACTTTGGGAGGCCAAGGTGGGCGGATCATGAGGTCAGGAGTTCGAGACCAGCCAGGCCAACATGGTGAAACCCCGTCTCTACTAAAAATACAAAAATTAGCTGGGCGTGGTGGCACGTGCCTGTAATCCCAGCTACTCGGGAGGCTGAGGCAGGAGAATCGCTTGAACCTGGGAGGTGGAGGTTGCAGTGAGCCGAGATCATGCCATTGAACTCCAGCCTGGGAGACAGAGCGAGACTCCATCTCAAAGAAAAAACAAAAACAAAAATACACATAGGCATCGTTCAAATTCAGCTGAAGAATTTGCCAAAATGGTTCCTTCCTTCTGATGTGGCTTGTAAACATCATTCTGTCCTTGTAGTAGATTGTTATTTTGTTGAGGTTCATGAATTTATTTCTTTTGGGTCTGCTCTAAACAAGAAACTGCACAGACATAAGGACAGAGGCTCATGGCTGAGGTAGAGAATGTGCCACATGCTGGGAACTGGCTGGGGAAAGGGTTTTCTTAGGACGCTGTCATCCTGAGCGCCTGATACCAGAGGCCCTGGGACGGCAGCCCCTGGCAGGGAAGTGCTGTGTGGGCAGGAGCGGCAGGCTTGCTGATGCTGGCAAGGCTCACTGATGCTAAGAGCTCCTGAGAACTAGACTCAGAGCCCTGCAGCTTCCAAAAACACAGAGAATGACATCTCAGTCACTGACCTCACCAACCAGTAACTCTTATTCAAATGAAAAAGACATTTCTGATTTCTAATAACTCCCTCAAGTGCTTTAAAAAAAATCACATTCTTAATTACCCGCTCTACTGAGCTCCACCTCGATTTCAAGACCACTAATTCCCAGTGTGCTCACTGCTGAGGGGAGTGTGTGATGTAGGGTTGGGGGCAGGAGAGGGGCCGAAAATGCCGAGAAATGTCAGGCCAAGTTTAAACAGCAGAAGGCAGCACTCCAAAGGGGAAGGCCACCAAGCAGATTGGATTATTCTCAAATCCAACTCCCCATTCACAGCCTACTCCCTCTCCAATCCTGAAATTACTTCTTGTTTCCATCTAATGAGCTTTAATTTATGGCCAATGACTGCACTCAGCCCACGGTACTCAATAACCGCCGCGAGACATGGCTCCCATCGAAGTTGATACACAGCTGTGAACTGCTTCGAGTGTCAAATGGTCACACTGAAGGGAAGGCAAGGCCTATGTTGACCTAAGAAGTGCCCACGGAAGCCAGACGTGGTGGCTCACGCCTGTAATCCCAGCACTTTGGGAGGCTGAGGCAGGCGGATCACCTGAGGTCAGGAGTTCGAGACCAGCCTGGCCAACATGGTGAAACCCCATCTCTACTAAAAATACAAAAATTAGCTGGGTGTGGTGGCACGTGCCTGTAATCCCAGCTACTTGGGAGGCTGAGGCAGGAGAATCTCTTGACCCCAGGAGGCAGAGGATGCAGTGAGTGAAATCGTGCCATTGCACTCCAGCCTGGGTAACGAGCAAAACTCCGTCTCAAAAAAAAAAAAAAGAAGTGCCCATAGCCCTTCCTCAGCTGTGGTTTCTGAACTTTTAGAAGATAAGCTAATGATATGGTTTGGATCTGTGTCCTTGCCCAAATCTCATGTTGAATTATAATCCCCAGTGTTGGAGGTGGAGTCTGGTAGGAGGTGACTAGGTCAAGGGGGTGGAGTTCTCATGAATGGTTCAGCACTAAGCACCATTTCCCCCTTGGTACCAAAAGTAAGTTCTCACCACATCTGGTTGTTTAAAAGTGCATGGCACCTTCCCCACCCTTCTTCCTGAGTTAGCCATGTGAGTGCTGGCTTCTCCTTCACCTTCTGCCATGATTGTAAGTTTTCTGAGGTCCCTCCGAGACGCCAGCATCATGCTTCCTGTACAGCCTGCAGAGCTGGGAGCCAACTAGCCCTCTTTTTTGTTGTTGTTGTTGTTGTTGAGATGGAGTTTTGCTCTGTCACCCAGGCTGGAGTGCAGTGGCACGCCAGCTCACTGCAATCTCCACCTCCCAGGTTCAAGCGATTCTCCTGTCTCAGCCTTCTGAATAGCTGGAATTACAGGCGCCCGCCACCACACCTGGCTAAGTTTTGTATTTTTAGTAGAGATGGGTTTCACCATGTTGGCCAGGCTGGTCTTGAACTCCCAGTCTTAGGTGATCCACCCACCGTGGCCTCCCAAAGTGCTGGGAATATAGTCATGAGCCACCGTGCCCAGCCTCACCCTTTTTTCTTTATAAATCACTCTGTCTCAGGTATGTCTTCATAGCAATGTGAGAATGGAAAAAGACATTCTCATCTTTTTCCCTCGAGAATACCAACATTCTCCTAATTATTCAAATTCTGAGTGTTGTCTTTACTTTTAACTTTCTCCTTTTCCTTCATCCCCCAAGCCCTCTGTCTTTGCTTTGGAACATTTCTCATGTATCTTTTTATTTCTCTACTCCCACTGCTACCACCCCATTTGGAAGAGTCTGGCTCTTCTCTTTCTCTCATCCTGCCATCAGTCACCAAACTAATATTCCAGACTAAAACACTGCTGCCATTGTTATTTTTCCATTTGGATGACTTTTCGTTGTAGTTGCTTTCCCATGTTAAAAACCTATGCCAGGCATGGTGGCTCTCGCCTGTAATCCCAGCACTTTGGGAGGCTCAGGCAGGCGGATCACGAGGTCAGGAGTTCAAGACCAGCCTGGCCAAGAAGGTGAAAACTTGTCTTTACTAAAAATACAAAAATTATTTGGGTGTGGTGGCATGCACCTGTAATCCCAGGTACTGGGGAGGCTGAGGCAGGAGAATCACTTGAACCTGGGAGGCAGATGTTGCAGTCAGCCGAGATCGCACCACTGCATTCTAGCCTGGGCGTCAGAGCGAGACTCTGTCTCAAAAAACAACCAACCAACCAACCAACCTCTACAACATCACATTTGAATTTTCCATCCTGGTATTCAAGACTCTTTACAATTCAAACCGCTCTCCCCACCACCACCATGCCACCGCTTTCCAACCTACAGCTCTTACACAGCACCCATCACCACCACCCCTACTGTGCTCCCCCTCCCCATGCTGAGTGAACACATTCCCACCCTCGAGCTTCTGCCTGACTGTTGACTTCTGGAATGCTCTTCCTCCCTCCTCTACTCTTTCACTCAAAAAGTATTAATTAATTAATTTATTTATTTTGGAGACAGGGTCTCGCTCTTGTTACCCAGGCTGGAGTGCAAGGGTGTGATCTTGGTTCACTGCAACCTCTGCCTCCCAGGTTCAAGCGATTCTCCCGCCTCAGCCTCCTATACCTGGGACTACAGGCATGCACCACCACGCCCATCTAATTTTTTTGTACTTTTAGTAGAGACGGGGTTTCACCATGTTGGATGGTCTGGATCTTCTGACCTCACCATCCGCCCACCTTTGCCTCCCAAAGTGCTGGGATTACAGGCGTGAGCCACCGCGCCCAGCCTGGATGCTGCCTTTCTATTGCTCTATAATCCGCATCCCTCCCATTCTTTGACATCTACCTTGAATTCCACTTTCTCCCAACGATCTTCATGATAACCCCAGGCATGTCCAATGTCTTCCGTATTTCTACAGTTCATGATGCTTACTGCTGGCACTGTATACCCAAGCTCACAATTGTTACTGCCTTGAATTGTTTTCTCATTATTCCTCTAGGCTTGTTTCATCGAACTCCTGAAATTATTTCATGCCAGAAACTGCGTTTGGTTCACTGTTGTTCAAGCACCTAGCATGCTGTCAGCACATTTCCTAAGAATCATGCTGGGTGCCCTGTAGATGCTCAGTAAATACATGTTTTAATGCACTTGTGCCTGAGTTCAACGTAAGAGCCACCAACACAATGGCTACTTTATTAATTAAGGACCACCATCCTCCCACTCTGGGTCTGCTTCCTTAGAGGTGCCAGCAAACACTCCCCACTCCTCCTCACACCGGCTTTACCGGGAGCAGGACCTGAACCTGCATCCCTGAGCTGCTCTGCAAATGCAGACTCCTGAGGTCGGAAGAGGCTGTGTAAACCATATTTCCTTTTGGAAATTCATAATGCATGTATTCATTTTTGATGATCTTTTATTTGAAGGCCTCAGAATGAATGACAGAGACACAGTCTTTGCTCTTACCAAACACACCCTATTAAGAGTTCTGAGGCCGGATGCAGTGGCTCACGCCTGTAATCCCAGCACTTTGGGAGGCCAAGGTGGGAGGATCACCTGAGGTCAGGAGTTTGAGACTAGCCTGGCCAACATGGTGAAACCCCGTCTCTACTAAAAATACAAAAATTGGCCAGGCATGGTGGCGAGTGCCTGTAATTCCAGCTACTCAGGAGGCTTAGGGAGGAGAATCACTTGAACTTGGGAGGCGAAGGTTTCAGTGAGCCGAGATCACACCATGCATTCCAGCCTGGGCAACAGTGCAAGACTCCATCTCAAAAACAAAACAAAGTTCTGAGAAGTCCCTTGGCACAGAGGTTTTAGTTATGTTTATCTGTGTTTTCCCAACCGATTCCCACCTCCCACTTCCGGTGAATCACCTAGCAGTGTTGCATGGGCTGCGTGTTGGACTCTTGACTAGAGGGTCAGCAAATCAGGCTAAAGCAAAATTTAGGATGAAAGAATAAAGAACTTATCTTTTAACTTCATACTAGGAAACTTCACTCCCCCTGAAGCCTGGAAGAGCCTGGTGTGTGTGCACCACCAGCTGTTCAAATGCATCCTTTTAAAAACACTGTGGTTCTGAGCAGGGTGGTCACAATACACTTGAATCCTGCAGTCGCTAGTTCACACTGTTCCTCCCCGGCTCCCAGAAATAACAACAATGGGAGGAGGCGGAGGAGGGGGTGCGCACGGCGGGGGAGGGGCTGAGATGAGAAGTGTTGGCGTGGGGGAGCGCACCACTCCTGGGTTCTAAGAGTCTTGCTCATCGGGTTAAAATTGGGGCAGAGCTAATGGCTCATCCGGTGTGCGGACCTTTTGGAATCGCAGGTTGGGGAGGAGGGAGTGGGAAACACAGCCAAGCCGACCAGGAACACAGTGTAGCAAGGGAACGCGGCGGAGGCGGGTGCGGGGATGATTTCTCTAACACTTTTCTTACTCTACCATTTTGCTTTCAAATCAGAGGCCATACACCTTCGAGACTTTGGGAGGAAACGGGTAGATTCTGAAATGGACCCATCTACCCACCTGGGGTGCTTTCTCCACCCTTCCACCTCTGGAGAATGAACATGGAAGGGGCCAGGTTAAGATGAGGATGGGAGAAAGGGAGGGAGAAAGGAGGACTCTCCTAAGGGAACACATCTTGGGAAACTCAAAATCAGAGGCGTTTCTAAGTCCCTTCCTGCTTGAAGGTGATGCGTGATTCAGGGCTTGTGCCAGGCAGGCCTGCGTGGGGCCCAAGCGTGACAGTAGAATCTTCTGGGGCCCATCGCCCCCCATGTCCCTCCTCCCCTCTTAATGCTTTCAGCTAGGACCTGTGCCCACACCACATGTGCTGTCTCCCCAGGTAGGGCCTGGACCTGCTCCTCCATGGTCGATTTCCAGGCCCCGCGTGTACATGCTAAGCTCTGGGGGGCCCTTCATGGAGGCACCTCCCTGGGCTGTAAGGCTGCCAACCCTAACGCCATCTCCAGTGCAGTGGGCGCTCTTTCAAGCAGCCACTGGACACGCCTTCCAAGGTGCTCTAAAGCAGTCATGGACCGAACAAGATTTGTTGAGTTCCTGCTAAGTATCAGGCTCAGAGAAGACATAAAATACACATGAGTTAAGGTCCAGGCTCTAGAAAAGTTTACAATCCAGTGCGGTCCAGAGCAGGAGCAGGCATCCCCCAGAGAGGCATCTGAAAACCCCTGGAGCTCCTGGATGGAGCTGCCAGCGCCTGTCAGGCGAGAAGTACAAAACAGATAAGCCCCAGCCTGGGCAGGGACTGCTGTGGGCAGAAGGGACCAGACATGTGGAATGAGTTAGGGAGACAGACAAGAGCTAGAATTAACCGTGCAATAAAAACAAGAGTTAATTCACCCTCAGAAGCCAGAGCACTTTTTAGGGCATGAGGCTGGGCTGGACCCACAGAAAAACAACAGCCCAGCACAGCTGGCAGGCGGTGTTGCCGGGAGGGAAGGGGAGAGTTGATGTTGACCTCGCAGGTGGCAGATCACAACCTGGACAGGGAAAGTGTCTCTAGTGTTTTGGCTTCGCCTAAGCCCGTAACAAAACTACCTGTGACCATTCTCTTTTTTTTTTTTTTTTTTTTTTGAGATGGAGTCTCTGTCACCCAGGCTGGAGTGCAGTGGCACCATCTTGGCTCACTGCAACCTCCACCTTCCAGGTTCAAGCAATTCTCCTGCCTCAGCCTCTTGAGTAGCTAGGATTAAAGGCACCCACCACCACATCCAGCTAATTTTTGCATTTTTAGTAGAGACGGGGTTTCACCACGTTGGCTGGGCTGGTCTTGAACTCCTGGCCTAAGGTGATTCGCCTGTCTCAGCCTCCCAAAGTGCTGGCATTATAGGCGTGAGACACATTGCCCGGCCAACCATTCTCTTTCACTTAAGACTGTCTTTAAGAATGTGCTGAGCTTTTTGGAGCGTCACCTCAGCCAATTAGCTGCACTAGCCACTGGGCACTTCCATTCACAATTTTTTTTTTCTTTTTTTAAGAAGAAGGGGACTCGTCTGTCATCCAGTCTGGAGTGCAGTAGTGTGGTCATAGCTCACTGCAGCCTTGAATTCCTGGGCTCAAGCAATCCTCCTGTCTCGGCCTCCTGAATATCTGGGATTATAGGCATGTACCACCATGCCCAGCTGATTTTTTGAAATGTTTTGTAGAGACAGGGTCTTGCTATGTTGTCCAGGCTGTTCTCAAACTCCTGGCCTCACATGATCCTCCCGCTGCGTCCTCCCAAAGTGCTGGGATTACAGGCATGAACCACCTACATATTCTTAATATGCTATAACTTCAGGTCCTTGCCAACTGTAGACACAAAATTCAATTCCAAAATGTATATAGTGGTGTTTTTACTTTGTTTCTTTATTCATATTTGCTGAATTAACTGGATTACTCATATCCCCATCTCTTCCAACGCCTGACCCTGGATATGTGTGTCTTTTGCGTGGCCCCCAGCAGGGCCAACTTAGAAGGAAGGAGGCCTTCCCCACATGTAAGGCAGTGCAGGTGTCTGTTGGTGCCTGGCAGGGCTGTGGATACTGAGCCAGCACAGTGTCGCCCAGACCATCTCTACCAGGGTCCCAGCTGTCACCCTGCAGCCACCTTCCCCAGCTCCTATGTTCATCCCCTTATGGGCTCTGTGGGGTGCCCAGGATCCTTCTAATCCATTTTCTTTCTGCTCTGAGTATCCAGAGGAGGTCTGGTATCTACCAAGCACTAGAGTGTCCCCACAGCTCACCCAGCCACAAGGCCTGCAGTGGACACAGGACTCCTTGTGGGCCCAAGGACATGGCTGATGAGTGCTGCTGGGAGGTCTTGCCAAGCTCCTCTATCCCTTCCTTTTATTTAATTGCTCACCAAATATGAATGAATAATTGGAAACAAACTGGAAGTGGCCCTTATCCTCAGAGAGAAGACAGCTTCTGGATCTTTCTCAGAGTGTACAATTGGCCCTTAGAAAAATTCTGACATTTTCTAAGCCACCTTCACTCCAGGCCACATCATAAGGGTTTCTTACATTGGAGGTAAGTGCGTGACCTGGAGCCAGGCACATGCACACTCAGGTCCTCGAGGGGCCGGGGCTTCTGGGCTTCCCCATTCCATCTTCTCTGAGTGTTGTCCTTGTCTTCCTTGTCATCACTGACCTTTCGGGTGTCCCATTCCTCTACAGGCCAGGCATTTATGGAGGTCTAAATTGCAGCCCTTCACACATCAGCGGTCAGCACATGTTCCAGCTTTGTGAAGACATCTGAAGGCATCGTTTTCTGTAGCGAGTACCTAAGACCCAATAACACTAGGAGTTGGAGTCAATTAGGGCAGCTGTCTGTTGCCAAGGCCATGTCCAACTCTTAAGAGCAGTAAACACATAGCCTTTTACTCCGCTGCTTGGCCCCGCTCCTCTGCTCTCCTGCCCACTCATGACAAAGCCAAGCCAGGCCACGTTCATCAGCTGTTAATAGCTGCCATTTAGAAGCTTTTATTCTGTTTCACAGAGAGATGAACAAATTGTTTCTGGGGAAAAAAAAGGGGGCATGTTTTTCCTAATCAATGAATCTATTACTTATGTTAGATTTCATCCTTTTTAAGGATGTTTACTTTGAGAAAATAAAATCTGCAAAAAAAAAAAAAAAAAAAGGCACGCTACCTAAAGATTTTTAAAAAATGAAATGATATAGATAGCTAACGTTTGCCGATGCGTGGACTTGGAGTCTCCAGGAACAAAGTGTGCTCCTTTGCGGAGAGAGAGGAGAATTCAGTCATCTGATTAGCTTTGTTGTAGGCGACGTTTGTACAAAATGGGGTATCCCACGCTTACTACCTTCAAACTGTGCAGGCGCCACCTCCCCCCAAAATGCCGGTTAAAGTGGCCATTGGCGACTTCCAAGGCCGGAGAAACTTCCTCAGGCTCAGTGTTTCCGTTTTTACCCCTACCCGTTCTTCCTATGTTATAATTTGCTCCCATCTAGAACAAAAACAAAAAACCACCCAGAAACAGTGGTGGAAGCAAAGGCAGCTCAGAAACCAACACAAATAAGGAGCTGTTTGTCATCGGTGAGGAAGCAGACCACAGGCTCTGAGCATCTGCGGTTTGTCCGGAGGGTGGACCCTGGGAAGCTGACACGAGGCGGCCGGGAGTCGGCTGCGGGCCGCCGCTGCCCTGTCATTGCCTCCGTTGCCTGTAATTTTCAAGCAGGATGCCCCACATCACACAACATCAACATCCTTCCCTGCGCTTTTTATAACATCAATGCTGAGTTTTCGCTGAACAAGCCCTCACTTGTCCAAGCCTCAGTTAGTCTGTTGTATAACATATGTAGATCGGTATTTTTATTGACTTCTGAAACACACCAAATGTTGTTCTAGGAGGCGTGGCATGTCAGTTCACAGAAACACTTAGGTTATACATTGCAAGCACCGGAAAGGACTTTCGTGGTCCTGTAATTTAACCTACTCCTCTAGCCAGTGTGGAAATGAGGCCAGGAGAAGTGAGTGAGTATCTGATCTAAGGATACACAGATCTTTCCAGAAAGAGTCACAGTCAGAATTCAGGCTCTCTGACTTCTGAATCAGAGCTCTTTTTACTCAAAGAGACCAAAGAAAAGACTTAATCTTTTAAAGGCATGCTCTATTGGCTCTGATAAAAAAAAAAAAGGAGAGAAAGTTACTTAAAATACAGAAAGAAGCTGGAAGCCTGATGATAGCCAATTAAGTTAAGACACTCTCCCAATTAAACCTTCTCCACAGAAACCAAATTGTGGAATTTGTGTTCCTCGCTTCTCTTCCAATAGAATCCCTAATGAGCTGTGAGGAGACCCAAAGGTGAAGAAGAGGAAAAAGCCGAGAACCTTGAGAATTCAGCCTCAGACCCTTCATGCCAGGGGTACAAAGGGACGCCCATCATCCACCCTCTCCTCTGATTGCTCATGGCTACAGGGGGCATCTGATCTCTCATCCCTGTGGTTCCATATCAGGATGGAGTGGGGGGGTCTCGGGTCCCTAGCGGCTGTCCGCTCCTGAAGAGGATGTGAGGATCGATGAAGGACTGGTTGCCAAGGGCGGCAGGCAGAGGCTGCAAGGCACCACATCAAGCCCAACATCGTTATTATTAAACCTACAATTTAAACCCAATTATACTTTGCAGAAGGCTGCAGTCTCCCATTTAAACCACTCCTGGAGGAAAATAAAAAAGCCTGTGATACAGAGTTCAAGGCAAGCTAGAGAAGCACTTGTGCCGCGGGAAGCTGAGATTCGGGCTCACGATAATGATAGTAGCCCTGGGGCTCTCACTCAGAGGGAAGCCGAACAAGGGATGCTAATGCCAGAGAATAAAAACAAGATGCAGGCATCATCCCTTTAAGAGAAGCATCGAGATGTCCTGGAGATTTCGAAATAAGTTTATTTACTTTCCTCAGCGGGAGAAGGCCTAACACCTCCGTGAGGTCTCAGACTGGTAACAAGGTCCTCCCAAATGCTGCCTGGAAAAAAAAAAAGGAATCACTTGCTAACATCTAGAAATCAGGATTGTCCAGGCAGAAAGTCTAACTTTGCAGCCTCTCTTGAAAAATCTATTTTCCAGCTATACTATGGGTTATCTAGATCCAAGTTTGGCTGTCGGCTTTATTTATTTATTTATTTTGAGACAGGATCTTTGTCGCCTAGGCTGGAGTGCAGTGACGCAATCTCAGCTCACTGCACCCTCCACCTCCTGGGATTCAAGTGATTCTTGTGCCTCAGCCTCCTGAGTGGCTGAGGCTACGGGTGTGTGCCACCACACCCAGCTAATTTTCGTATTTGTAGAGACAGTATTTCGCCATGTTGGCCAGGCTGGTCTTGAACTCCTGACCTAAAGTGATCCACCCTGCTGTCAACTTTAGATGAATGAATGGGGCACAGGCTGTCTTGTCTACCCCAGTCTCCAGCACTCTCTATTGCCTGCTGGCACAGCAGACCTGCATCTGGGTCCCTTATCATGCAGATATGCTTCTGCCTTGTGCTTCTGCTTAATTAAAGATAGTTATGAAGAAAGTGAAATCTGCCTTATAATGGTACCTCTATAAAAATTTTTCTTATATTTATCTCACTTCATGTATTTCTGTTATCCACCCAACACCTCATAGACATTTAATTATTTGATTTCGAATCCAAGTATCTTTCAGGAGACAAGTGTCCGCCAGCAGCTGCTGAAAATACCAATCATAAGGAAAGTACATTTTAATTCAGATAATAATCATCAAGTGCCCGCTGGGGTCAAGAGGTGCTGGCCTTGGAGGAGGGGCTCAAGGATAACTAAGGGCCACGTCTTTCACTGTGAGCATTTCAACTCGGAAGACTGGGTATGACCGTGGAGAGATATCGGCGTAAGAAAGGCTCCAACCACTACAGGGTACAGATGCGGCAGCAACCACATCTGCTGAGACAACAGGAAAAGCCATATCTAAGCAACAGTATTTGAAATCGGCTTCAAAAAAAGGGGTGATATCTTGACAAGTAAAGAAGAAAATCAGCTGGGCACGGTGGCTCACGCCTGTAATCCCAACACTTTGGGAGGCTGAGGCAGGTGGATCACCTGAGGTTAGGAGTTTGAGACCAGCCTGGCCAACATGACAAAACCCCATCTCTACTTCAAATACAAAAATTAGCTGGGTATGGTGGCACAGGCCTACAATCCCACCTACTAGGGGAGCTGAGGCAGGAGGATCACTTGAACCTGGGAGGCAGAGGTTGCAACAAGCCGAGATCGTGCTACTGCACTCCAGCCTGGGTAACAGAGCGAGACTTCGTCTCAAAACAACAACAGAAAAAGGAAATCAAGAGAAACCTGCTCAAAGATAAGCACGGTGGCTCATGCCCATAAACTCAGCACTTTGGAAGGCTGAGGTATGAGCATCAGTTGAGCTCAGGAGTTTGAGACCACCCTGAGTAACATAAGGAGACCCCATCTCTACAAAGAAAAACTTATTTTATTTATTTTTGAGACAGAGTGTTGCTGTGTTGCTCAGGCTGGAGTGCAGTGACACTATCTTGGCTCACTGAAGCCTCTGCCACCTGGGTTCAAGAGATTCTCCTGCCTCAGCCTCCCGAGTAGCTGAGACTACAAGTGTGCACCACCACACCTGGCTAATTTTTGTATTTTTAATAGGAACAGGGTTTCACCATGTTGGCCACGCTGGTCTTGAACTCTTGACCTCAGGTGATCCACCTGCCTTGGCCTCCCAAAGTATTGGGAATACAGGCATGAGCCACTGTGCCCAGCCTCTACAAAACATTTTTAAAAACTAGCTGGGCATGATGGCACACACTGGTACTCCTGGCTACTTGGGAGGTTGAGGTGGGAGGATCACTTGCATCCAGGCGGTAGAGGCTGAAGTGAGCTAAGATTGCACCACTGCACTCCAGCCTAAGTGATAGACCAAGACACTCTCTCAGAAAAAAAAAAAAATACAGAGAGAGAAGAGAGAGAGAGAAATCTGCATAAGAGAAAATGAGGTGAGTATGTACAAAGGCAGAGAAGCACTGGGGTGTGCAGGGAACAGTGAGAAACCCTCCCTCAAAGATGGATAAACTTGGAAAGGGAGGAGTTAGGCAGTTTAACTTCTGGATTCTGTTCCCACCTCCTCCCCCAGCCCAGCTTCAAAGAGGCAGAGGCGGCATCTTAACTACCTGATGACAGCTGAGTGATGCAGAAGGGCCACCCTCACAAAAATCTCACGCCTCGAGAGCACCCAAACCACCTCCCAGGATGCTGATGTCAGGGAGCTGGGGGAAGACTCAGTGTTACCGATCTGCAGTCCTGGCTGTTCACGCACCCTGGTATTTAATGCAGCACCAGCTGAGACCCAGGACCCTGCTGGGGATATGCCTCATTATGAGGTATGACTCCTGCTTTCATCCAGAGGAAACTTACAAGCAGGAAATTAGCAAACACATGGGCTACCATGATCTTTCCATGCAATTGCTGATAGAAATGCCTTGGAGTTCAGACTTGGCTCCCCACCTTATCCATCCTCAAAACCTATAGTCTGTCACCTTCAGAATGCATCCTGGGCCCAAAGTCTTTTCACTGGCTTCATTGCAGTCATCATAGCACAAGCCCTTATCATTCCACTGAGACCTCTGCAAGGTCCTCTTAACTGGTCTCCTTGCTCCTCCTGTAACTCCCCATCGCCTATTCTCCACACTGGAGAAAAGGTCAATTTAATCATGTCACTCTCTCTCTCTCTCTTTTTTTTTTGGAGATGGAGTTTCGCTCTTGTTGCCTAGGCTGGAGTGCAATGGCATGATCTTGGCTCACCGTAATCTCCGGCTCCCGGGTTCAAGCGATTCTCCTGCCTCATCCTCCTGAGTAGCTGAGACTATAGACGCACGCCACTGCACCTGGCTAATTTTTGTATTATTAGTACAGATGGAGTTTCACCATGTTGGCCAGGCTGGTCTTGAACTCCTGACCTCAGGTGATCCACTCACCTTGGCCTCCCAAAGTGCTAGGATTATAGGTATGAGCTACCGCACCTGACCCATGTCACTCTCTTACTCAAGACCACCAAATGGCATCCCTCCATACCTAGCATAAAATCTGCAGTCTTCACCATGGCTTTCAGAGTGCTGCATAACATCTTCCCCATAACCCACCCACTCACTCCACTCCAGCCACAGTCAATCAGGTATTTACTGAGCACCTGCGAAGTGCCTGGCAGCCCCTCTTACTGCTGGGAATGCACCAGGAACAGCGCCCCCCTGGCTCTGTCTTGAATAGAGGAAAAGTGCCCTTGCCTCAGGCCCTTTGAACTTGTTGTTCTTTCTGCCTAAAACTGCCTGTGAATCTCCACATCACAGCACCCACTCAGACCTTCTCAAGTATGCTCCGTGGAGCAGCGCCCCCTCATGACCCCACTCCTCACCCTCCTGGCACCCATGCTTGGCAGACCCTCATGTCACACATGTCCTTGGGCACTGTGTTCGTTCTTTGTCTCCTCCACTAGAATGCAGCCTCCACAGGGACAGGCTTCCTGTTTGTTTTGTTCACTGTGGCGCTCCTGCATCTGGTGGGTGCTCGGTACAGCATGATTGAAATAAGAGCTAATCTGTAAGGCCCTGCCCAAAGGAACTAGCAGAACTCAGAAAGGAGGATGCACGGGTGAGCTGACGCAGGCAAGAGGGGGCTGGGGGAGCACGCTGTGCTCCAAAGGCCACTGGTGGTGGAGATCAAGAAGCCATCACTGGAAGTGTAGAAGGGTTTGGCATGGCTGGCGCTAGAGATGGCAAACTGGCCCATGTGTCCCTGAAGTCAGTTCCTGGGGATTCCTGGCAGATGATGAAGATGGACAGGAAGGATAGGATAAGCTGTGGGTTTCCAAGGGATGATTGTTTTAAAAATCATCTGCATCTCCAGAAATCCTGATTCCGCAGTCCTGGATGGCCCCAGGTTTCGGAGACACTGTTCAGAGGACCCTACAAGCCCAGAGATAAACAACATCATAGTGGATGCCAGTTTTCTATGGAACACTGTCTTTCTCCTTATCCCCACTGAGGGCCTCACTGGGAAGGGGGAGCCAGGCGCAGTTCACTTGGGGAAAGGAGCCATCCTGGGGGATAGGAGAAGCCTGCGGAACACCTCAGGGACACTTGGAGAGAGCACAAGGGACTGTGGCTGAGCACCAGGAAGGTGAAGACATCAGAGTCACAGCGTCACCTCTGCACTCTTGAATCAGCTGGGCGCAATGGAGACAGACATCTACCCCAGATTCACTGCCACGCTAATCACTTAACCCCTCTGAGCTTCATTTTCTCATTCACTTACCTATACAGGTCACGGAAAATAAACAAATATCTGTGGACCTACGCTGTGTCACTGATCTAGGACAAAAGATGCACAGGTGAAATATCCTTCCTGCCTCTCAAGGCCTGTTTAGTGCTACCAGGAGACATAAGGAGGGAAACAACTTTAAAACAATAAGCCCTACCTCACAGGGCTGCAAAATGTAAGACGTGAATATGAATGAAGGCCTCCTATGAAACAGAGAGTTAATGAAGTTCTCTGATCTTGCTAGCTTAGCGCTGTTCCTAATTTTAGTGAGTGCTGACAAGGGACTGGAGAACCCCAAGGTCAGGGTTATTCCCGTGCTATTCCAGGCCTGAGAACCAATTTCCTTGGAGGGCCAGTGCTAGGGAGAGACAAAGAACAGGGCAATCCACCCACCACCCACACCACACCCCCCACATGCAGCTAGCCCAGCCACACTGGCACTGCAATGCCCAGATAACCTAAAATCTGTCACTGCAATGCAAAGATAACCTCACACCTGGGATTGCAATGCACAGATAACCTAAAACCTTCTCTGAGTCTTTGGTTTCAACCTCCACCCCAACCAAGCGTGTGATCAGAGCTGCTGACAGGCAGCAAACTGGAGAGATTTAAATTTCATCTCCTTCTAATTTTCCCACCCACCCCTTGCCAGGAATGCCTACAGGCAGGGAACAGCCTTCCCTAGGATGGCCAGAAGGCAGGCAGCAGGAGAGAAACCCACAGCTTCTGCTGCCTGAGGTGGAGGCGTCAGAAAGACCCATCCTGCCTTCTCTGAAGAGGAGCCTGAAGGTTCAATGAGAGTAGCTTGGCTTTAGGGTGTTGCGATTATGTGCTATGTTTTGAAAGGGGGATACTTTCTCTGAAACAGCTTGATGACCACTGATGTGGTTCCCGTAGCCACATTACAGATGAAGAATGGGAAGTGGCTGGGAAAATGACATGTCCATAGTCACACAGATAACTTATGAGCAAGTCAGGTGTAGAATCCAAGGCTTCTGACTCCCAATGCTCTCATCTTCTATTGGCAAATAAACACAACAACAGTGAAATAAAAAAAAGAGACCAGTGCTAGGGAGAGACAATGGTAGAAACCCCGTCTCTTCTAAAATGCTGTCACCAGCCAGACGCAGTGGCTCTTGCCTATAATACCAGCACTTTGGGAGGCTGAGGCGGGCGGATCACGAGGTCAGGAGTTCGAGACCACCCTGGCTAATATAGTGAAACCCCATCTCTACTAAAATTACAAAAAATTAGCTGGGTATGGTGGTACATGCCTGTAATCTCAGCTACTCAGGAGGCTGAGGCAGGAGAATCACTTGAACCCGGGACGCGGAGGTTGCAGTGAGCCGAGATTGCACCACTGCACTCCAGCCTGGGCAACAGAGTGAGACTCTATCTCAAAAAAAAAAAAAAAAAAGAGTATGTCATGGCAGGTCAAGGACATTATTTGTCTGATCAAATATCTTGTTGCCCAGTCTGGGAAATGAGGCTAGCATTCTCGGGTGGCTTGTCTGAGCAAAGCCAACACACTTACCAGGAAGAGAATCAACTAGACGTTTCCAGAAGGCACTTCTGCTGGCAAGGGCTAGCCACTCATGGCATCATTTTAAATTTGTGACTTCAGTCCCACATAGCCTGAGCTTTTTCATGGTAATCTAAGGAATGGGGACCTTCTTGGGACTACACGTCGATCGAGAGTTTTAACAGAGAAAAAACAACCACATACTTTGGGAATCCCAACAGGCCTGAGGGCTGTGCCTGAGCACTCTGC
This sequence comes from Cacajao melanocephalus, assembly GCA_963573385.1. Lineage (NCBI taxonomy): Eukaryota > Metazoa > Chordata > Mammalia > Primates > Pitheciidae > Cacajao > Cacajao melanocephalus. The sequence goes on from CAUYLG010022883.1 coordinate 86,355, forward strand.
CCTGTGGTAGAGAATGCTGGCTGGCAGGTTCCTGGGGCAGGGGCATTGGGAAGCTAGCTCTCTGAGGCCTGGTGGCACAGCCGTTCGCACCACAGGGAGTGGGAAGGCGACCCTGGCATTTGGAAAACAACTCCTTGAGCACATAGTACGTGGACTGGATGGTTCTGCCACCAGGGGGAGCAGAGGTCAGTGTGGGATGCGCCCTGGAAGCTGGCCAGCACGGGCAGAGCCCCCAAGCCATGGGACTTTTACTGTGAACTCGGTTGCACACACATGGAGGACAAAAGGAGGTGGAGGCTTGGGTCACTTGTCGCCAGGTTGGCACCTGAGAACACAGCAGAAGCAGGGAGGCCACCCTTACCTGTTCCTTGCTGTCCCTACATTCAGAGGAAAGGAGCATGCTATCGCTGAAGATACAGGGACACAGAGAAGAATCTGAACACACAGGCCTTGCTAGGTTCCCTCTGCTCCATTTCCTCCCTTTAGATCATACTCCCTTTGTCCAATTCTACTTCTCCATGAATACCAATGCTTCACGAAAGCCAAGCATAAAAAACTCACACATCATTTACTATTTCTTTGGGTCTTCATTTCCAAAGGCTCTCATGACCTGTAAAACTTTTTAAAAAATTATTTTATTTTGAGATAGAGTCTTGCTCTGTTGCGCAGGCTGGAGGGCAACGGCACGATCTTGGCTCCCTGCAACCTCCGCCTCCTGGGTTCAAGTGATTCTCCTGCTTCAGCCTCCCAGGTAGCTGGGATTACAGGCATCCACTACCACATCCAGCTAATTTTTGTATTTTTAGTAGAGATGGGGTTTTACAGGCTGGTCTCAAACTCCTGACCTCATGATCCGCCTGCCTCAGCCTCCCAAAGTGCTGGGATTATAGGTGTGAGCCACAGCACCCGGCCCATGACCTGTAAAACTTATATGAAATAAAACTGCGGCTGGGTGTGGTGGCTCATGCCTGTAATCCCAACACTTTGGGAGGCTGAGATGGGTAGATCACAAGGTCAAGAGATTGAGACCATCCTGGCCAACATGGTGAAACCCCATCTCTACTAAAAATACAAAAATTAGCCGGGCATAGTGGCATGCTCCTGTAGTCCCAGCTACTCGGGAGGCTAAGGCAGGAGAATCACCTGAACCTCGGAGGTGGAGGTTGCAGTGAGCCAAGATTGCGTCACTGTACTCCAGCCTGGTGACAGAGCAAGACTCTGTCTCAAAAAAAAAAAAAACCTGTATGTTTTTCTAATCTGTCTTTTGTTACAGGGACCCCTGCCACGAACCTAGTGATGGGTAAGGAAAGAAATCTTTCCTCCTCTTTGGGAGGAAATCAAAGGGCTCCCTGGAAAGAGCGCAGAGCACCGTGGAAAGGCCTTGCCCAAGTGGCCTCTGAAACTCGGGGTGAGGACACACGGAACACCTTTCCATCTGAGGGTTATCTGCAATGAACCAACTCTCATAGGTACTTGTTTGCACCTGTTGTCCTTGGATAATAGCACCCCTTTTACTCTCAAAATATCCTAATTTTATGAAAAATCATATGATAACCCTGGTTACAGCACCCTTTGTAACATATTTTTTCCCAGGGTGATGATTTAAATACTATTTTTGAGCAAATTCCTTGTGTATTCCAAGAATGACAAACATTGGCACAGCAGTCCGCTCCCACCTCTGCACCCATGGCGGACGCTGCTAATGCATCACAGCTCTTTCCCACTGATCCTAGACAAAGCGACAGAATCCTCTCAAAACAATTCAGACAGCCAAGAAAACGAGTCAATGCAAAAACTGATATTGATTTGCTCTCGCTGGTCTATGCTTCATCTGTTCAGGAAACTACTCAAAAGGACTTCAGCTTCCTGAGGCCAAGAAGGCAGAGCCATAAAAATGCTGCCCTGGTTGAACCTGGGCATTTGTCTTGGCCAAAGCCAAGATTGTAGTCTCATTTCTTTGGGGACTGGCAGTGACTTCTGCCCAGGATGCCTGGAATCCAACCAGCAGTCTGCTGGTTGGATTCCAGGCATCCTGGGCAGAATGACTTTCAATCAGACCAAACCAGCTAGAGCCCCACACTTCTATTTAGAGCCCTATACTTGGTTGCTTATGTTGCTCTAAGAAACAGTCTATGCAGTGGTTGCTGTAATGCTAGGCACTCCACTTGCCTCTATGGATCAAGTTTCGATAGGTTATTTGGTACCCCTCTCAGATTCTGGCTACGGTAGAAGGCACAATTCAGACCAATTCTGCTGCAATTTAACATTGTGCTTCCTAGAACAGACCCATGATTTCTTAATATTAGAAAAAAAATCATTTACATGAGTTAGGAAACCCCTCACCACAAAATTATAAGACAATCACTGAACATTCACGAAGATAGGACACGGTGACCTAATACAACTTGAAATAGAAGAAATTTGACCTTACAAAGGAGTCTTCACCTCCAAAGTGGGGAGGCTGCTAAAACAGGAAGGCTAAAAGGCTAATGGAATGCTTTTTGCAAAAATGGATGACTCTAATGAGCATGTTGGTATTGAAAGGTGAGAGGCAGACTGAAAGCATGAGCAAAGGTGACTTGGGCCGCATGGTTAGTGAGATCTGGGCAAGGATGTCTCTCCAGGGTGCGTGTGAGAGCTTCTTGGAGGACAAACGCTTCCCACATCCACTTGAATCCATGTATTATTTTTAAAAATACTTATTGAGCACCTACTGTGTGTCAGGCACTATTCTAGATGCTGCGGATAAAACAAGAAACAAAATAAACAGAACTAAACTCTCTATACACACGTACACACACACACCAAGAGGTATGGCCAGTTTTTATCTGGATGGTGGTGCTATTGGTCTTTATCCCCCTTTGGGTCGATCCACATATTCTAATTTTTCTTCAATAAACACAAATTTCTTTATTACTGTGAAAAATATTAGGCCAGTCGTGGTGGCTCAGACCTGTAATCCAAGCACTTTGGGAGGTGGAGACGGGTGGATCACTTGAGGTCAGGAATTCGAAACCAGCCTGGCCAACATGGTGAAACCTCATCTCTACTAAAAATACAAAACAATTAGCTGGGCATGGGTGGCACATGCCTGTAATCCCAGCTACTTGGGAGGCTGAGGCAAGAGAACTGCTTGAACCCAGGAAGTGGAGGTTGTAGTGAGCCGAGATCATACCACTGCACTCCAGCCTGGGCAACAGAGCAAGATGCCATATCAAAAAAAAAAAAAAGAAAAAGAAAAATATTGCTTAAAAACTAAACATTTTAAAAAGAAGGCACTGAGACACATGAGAGAAGGACATGGGTATCTCAGGGACACTTGTTTATTTTTCAATTGAATTATGAAGGTGGGGACAAGGGAATCCAAGTTATTTGGAGCCAGCCTTCCTTCCTTCCTTTCTTCCTTCCTTCCTCCCTCTCTTCTTTTTCTCTTTCTTTCTTTCTTCCTTCCTTTCCTTTCCTTCCTTCCTTCCTTTCTTTCCTTTCTTCTTTTTGTTTTTGACAGAATCTTGCTTTGTCGCCCAGGCTAGAGTGCAATGGCTCAGTCTCAGCTCATTGCATCCTCCACCTCCTGGGTTCAAGTGATTCTCTTGCCTCAGCCTCCCAAGTAGCTGGGATTACAGGCACCCACCACCATGCCTGGCTAATTTTTGTATTTTTAGTAGAGACG